>OW569403.1:81450598-81720598 GCA_937654795.1 Cistogaster globosa
TTCCTTGAAAATTAAATGGGGGGTCTAAATTCAATGCAGCGACAAAGGCTTTGTGTTCAAGAAGTTTACGCTTCCTTATTACCATTGCTTGAAGCAAAGCTTTTGCATACGGGTTTGTTTGGTTTATATCTTGCATACGTAACACGCATTCTTGCTCTTTTTGCATATGCGTTGTGCATTCAGCCAATGGTTCAAATGCAGTAGCAATATTTTCTACAAATATCCAATTGACAGATATATTTGTAGAGTCGTCGAGTTCATTAATATATTCTTTGATACCTTATATTGATATAATCATGTCATAAGTAGAGTTCCACCTTGTCGCATTATACAGACATAGCCTACTATATATCCTGATTTCCTGTTTTTAATATAGTTCGGATCTTTTTAGCAATATCTCGCACATCTTTGATTTTTGCTTCCAAAGTTCTAAACTAACTCAATAATTAAAGCTTCTTCAACATATCAAATATTTGATAAAAACTTTATTGAGATTAATGTTGAACGTACTGTATCAGGAAAGAAATTTGTAGATAAAAAATAATTCTCTTATCGGCCTCCGAAGTTAATTACAATCTTTTACACGCATAAAATTTTTGATAATTGCGTATCGATTAGAGGAAGTACAGGTGTTCTTCCATTGATTTTTACCCTTATATTTTATCCATTATTTTAAAGAAACGATAATAGCTTGTTTTCACACTTTATTTTTTCTGTATTAATATAATAAACATTATAAGCCTGATTCATAAATGTACCTAAAGAGTTTATAAGCCTTTAATAAGAAAAAGTCGAAAAAAGAGTATTAATAAAAGTTTATTAACCTATTAAATATCATAATAAATATCAGTTTTTTATTGTAGCTGCTACCCCCATTTTAATCAAAAACAAAATCAATTTTGTTATTAATATATTTTCTTGTTAATAAGAGCTTATTTTTTCCAATCAGGAATTGTACCGTAGAATCTTCGTCCAACCAAATTAATATTGATTAGTTTGTTAAATGGATGATATTTGCAATATACACAAAATAAGGTAGATGAAGGATGTAGCGGTCCGGAAAATGCGGCGTAACATTCTGCTAGCGTCTAATTTTACTTGATTTCTTTGGAATTAAAAATTAAATTAAAAAATTAACCTAAGCCAGAAAAGTAAATTTTAATTCATTTATTTTGAGATATTTCAAATACTTTGTCCCAGATTGG
This sequence comes from Cistogaster globosa, assembly GCA_937654795.1. Taxonomy (NCBI): domain Eukaryota; kingdom Metazoa; phylum Arthropoda; class Insecta; order Diptera; family Tachinidae; genus Cistogaster; species Cistogaster globosa. The sequence goes on from OW569403.1 coordinate 81,451,804, forward strand.
GACAATATGGGTATCATAAAAGATCCTGTCAAACTTCCTATCAAGCACCTATCGCAAACAAATTTCAACCCATTATAAACTAATAGGACTCTCAAGCGATAAAATAAAAAACTAGTCCTTAAATAAATAATTTTAGCAAATACCCCGGAATTCATACATAATTACGTACATCTTGCAAAATATTCTTGGTACAAAAAGGAGCCAAATTTTTTTTAACAAAGTGAAAACATTAGCAAAATTAATAATAAAAAGTTTGCTAGCATGCAACTGGTTCCTAAAGCGATAATAATTTTTCAACATAATTTTGTAAGGATCCTGATGGTTTATTTAAAAAGCTTTCTTACAATATTTGTAATTTAAGATATGAGGTTACGCAAGATTTATCACACCATATTTTCTGCCTAAAATTGCTTTTTCTAAGCCCAGACAACTTTTTATTTCATTTGGAGCTACTGGGCTAAACTACATTTGTTCCATAAAATAAAAAATAAAAATTATTTGAATAGTGAAGCATAGAAAACGTAAACATATCGTCGGAGAACTCGTTATTCAAATACTTTTTATTTTATATATGTATCACCAAAGTAAACAAAATATATTGACTTATAATTTTTTATTTTATATTATTTTATTTATTTCTTGTGCAAATATTTTGCTATAATCAAAAACATATATATTTACTAAAAATATGATGAAAAGATAAAAATAAATATAGAGAGAAAACCACATTCGGTTTTCGGGTTTATTGAAATTTTGTTTTTAAGAGCACTGAATGGTAAATGATAATAGGTTTTGCCAGGTAAAACGTAAAAGTGTAGATTAGTTATTGGACTGTTATTATGTACTTTATACGAATTTTTAAAAATAGTTTTTTAAACGAGAAGTGTTCAATAAGTACTGTAAACTTTAAACCTAAAATATGAATTTTTTATGAATAAGACCGTATATATTAACTCATTTATTTAGTTTTTCAATTGTAATGTGAGAAAATACTGAATTAATTTCGGCTTAAGTCTATTTTAATTTCCAATATTTAAAAAAAATATTTATAAACTTATTTGGACGTTAAGAAAAAAAAAATAAATAAATAAAAAGGAAAATTAGACAGAAGCAGAATGTAATGCAGTAAATATTTAATTAATTTCTCCGTAATCCGCAATGTTCGCATCTATCTATCTCTGATTGTGTACATTATTAACATTATATATTTAGCAAACTAATTTTGTAAATAAGAATGCGAGGAATATTCATAGTTTTTCAATATTAATTTGGTTAGACGAAGTCCACACAACGTAATTCATTTCTTTGTTATGCTCTCTTTAAATCATATTAAAAAAGGTAATGAAATAATTTAATGTGTTAGCGAATCATGCACATTCACTACGATTTGTTAATATTCAATATTATGCCCTTATTATTATACCCTTCACCACCAAAAGTGGAAAAGGATATATCTAAGTATGCCATTTGCAATTTCTACAATGTCCATTTAAGGTCGCATAAGTCCTTATGCATAACGAAGTCGATGATTTCCGTCTGTCCGTCTTTGTTAATGTTGAAATCGACTTTGTCAAGGTGATAGATGAGAAAATACGCCAATCGATCAGACATAGTTTTAAAAATCTTGTTCTTGAAAATCAGCAAGATCGGTCCATGTTCTTTGAGGCAGCGGGCAAAACACCACGGCAGCCTCTAATTTTTCTATATCATTTTGAACAATTAGGTCACTCCAATAAAAAAAATCAAATATATGGGGCAATAGTTATGGGTCATTCATTTTTTCATAGAAAAATACGATTATGCATCATATTTTAAAAGATATAGGTATGGGTATCATTTAGAAGCTTTTGAAGAAATCTTTCAGAAAATACTAAAACTTTTTTCAAATGCTTGACCCATTGAGAGCCAATGATATTTTTATGTTAAATTATGTATAGTACTTAATTTCTTTCTTATTTCTTAATTCTCAAATTTGTTTTTTCTTTTTATTGGAGTTACTTCACTAGACTGGATTTACATACATGGTGAAGGGTATATAAGTTTCGGCATAGCAATATAAAAAACACACAAAAATAAGAAATATCTGAGAAAATTGCATCTTTTTACTATTTTAGGAGAAAGTTTAAGCTAAGCTATGCACAACAGGCAGCTAGATATCATTTTGAAGATCTTTTAATACAAAAATTTTCTGAACAAATATTATTTAACGGTATCTGTTAAATAATATTATATAAATGTCATAACTGTAGCTCTTTAAAATATTCTTCTCTGAATATTGATAATATTTATGGAATTACTTAAAATATAAATTCATTATTGTGATGCAATATCATCATGATTATTATTATGAAATATTTAGTCTCTAGAAGAAATAAAGCACAATTAATGTAAATTAAAAATATTTTCGTTATAACAAATAAGAGTGCTATACTCAAATATACCGAATCTTATATACTCTTCACCATATATGTATAACAACGTGTACATATAAATCGGCACAAGAAATTCTTTCCTACCATTGAGTTTTCTGTTTCAAAAAAGCTTATAATTGTGGTAAATAACAATGTTTGTCTTTACTACTTAGTATTCCTAATGGTAGTTGCGTTATGGCTTTAAAAAAAAAAAGAGAAGTAGCACTTCAGGCATTAAAGCCTATTTAGTTATTTTTCGTAACCGTGCTACATTCTTTAGGAAAGGTATAGAGAGAGATTAGATAGGTGGTGAAAGGAGAAAGATAGATAGTTATTTTACTTCGCCGGCGAATATGCTATGAAGAAATACCGACGAAGGAGGCTGCATGTTTTTAATGTTCATTCTGAATATGTATTTTTACCATTAAACAGAAAAATTCATTTTTTGTATTTTGTTTGCCGCAGGGGTTGAACCCTGGACAACCAGGTTTGTAGTCAACGTGTTTACCACTTTGACTACGGCAGCCTCTGCCTTATGACTTATTTTACCATCTGGCAACATCCTAACCAAAAATTACGAAGTCGATTTATTGCTGCCCGTCTGGCTCTCCTTCCTTTGCCAAGGAACTGGACGAGTTACAAATCAGACATGGTTTCGAAAATTTTCAAACTAAAAATCGGTCTATGTCCTTCGAGGCAGCAGGTAAAACACCACACCTAAAATTCTTCCATATTATTTGGAACAAATCTAGTTTAATGAAATAAATGCAATCAACGAAGCAAGTATATGCAGCGATAGAGAATTAGAAGATATAAAATAAACTTCCAGGGAAAAAACCGGCGCTCACCCACGTTTTCCGGTTATGGGCCTTATGAGCTTTTCATTGAATGGAACGATTGTGCACTAAATTTTTTTATATCAATTTAGGTATCATTTAAATGCTTTTAGAGAAATCGTTCAGGAAATACTAAGATTTTTTAAAAATTAAACCATTGGAAGACGATGACATTTTTATGTAAAATTATATATAGTGCTTACTTTTTTCTTATTTTTTAATTCTCTGTCACCCTACTTATTTTTATTATTTTTATTTTTATTTTTTTTTATTTTTATTCTTTATTGTCGTTAACTATACTTACATTTTATATAAGGACAATAATATTTTACTCTGACAGTCGAATTGACATTAAAAATTAATTCACTCATTACAAGGAAATCCAAATAATATGCCCAACCGTCAAAATTCGCTTGGTAGAAATGTATGTCTCATAACGAATTTGCCTTTTCTGTGTAGGGAGCCCTGTCCTTTTATTCATAATAAAAAAATAATAATAATAAATAATAATAATAATAATAATAATAATAATAAATAATAATAATAATAATAATAATAATAATAATAATAATAATAATAATAATACTAATACTAATAATAATAGTACTAATACCGAAACTGTCTAAATAAAATACATCGGTAAATATGTTGCTACATAATTAATTTCAAAAAGCCAGGTATAAGCGTAGCGGACTCAGATTAAATTAAAAAAGTTAATTGTCAGGAAATGAATGCCTTGCTTTTATTGCAAACTTTCGATTTATACTGCAAATCCAAAATTTAGCGTAGTGTAATATTATTCAGTTTTGCAGGCCGCCTTTAGTATAGAAAAAATTCAAAGCGTTGAAATAAAATCATACAAATGATCTGTGCCATCTGGGATGTTACACATTGAAGAATTGGTAAAGATCTACACATACCATAAGTTAAAGCAGAAATAGCAAAGAAGCTTGAATTTCATCTAAACCTTTTATTTCTCAACATCCCAAATGTCCGTGATAACATTCAATTAGGAGGGTGATATATATTTTTACTTGGTCTAACTTCAGAGATTTGAATTCTAAAAGATAGCAGCATCTATAAAAACAAATTTTTTACCACTAACTGTACATAATTAATGAAAATTGTTGACTCAATGTGTGAATAATTGAAAAAAAACTAGATAAAAGAGAATATTAAAAAAGTAAATGTTTAACACAAATCATTAATGCTGAAAAATATGTTTGTTTAATCCAATTAAAGCATTTGATAGCAAATACGTTTCTAATATTAACAGATTATTTTCTTTAAAAAATTGTTCATACCATACAATAATCATAACCATACAATAATCATCTTTAAATTAAGCCATCTATCATATTTTGCATTTAAGCAGTCTGCCGCTGTGCAATGATTTCTACTTCTGCAATTGAACATTAAACAATTTCTTGCATCATTATGGGTTCACATCGATGAATAAAAATATTTTATTTTCCTTGACTGTTCCTTCTTTTTTGGTCTGCAAGAAAACAAAAAAATTCTTTTGTCTTATATATGGATGTGATTAAAGCGATGCTATAAAGATCTAAAGTATAAGTGTTTCACATAGCATGAAAAAAGTCAAAATAATAACTGTGCAATGCATTTGGTTGAACTTCTGATACCTTTTAAATAAAATATAGGACTAAGGAAGTACTTACATACAAACGTGTATCAAAATGCAAACAGACGCAAACAGACTTAGCAAAGAGTCTTATAAATGTTTGATTTATGGGTTTCGATAATTTAGTTGAAGCGAATAGTTTTATTGATGTTGCTTTTGCTCTCAGATTTGTGGTAAAGTTTGTAAAGGTTTTACTTTTTCTCTTCACATTTAGAATTTAAATACAATTGAAATCTTGTAGTTACATACAAAACTGAAGTGATAGTGAAGCCGCAGAAACGGTATTTTGGCCATCTCTATAAGCCATCTGATAGAAAAGCATTTACTGCGTAATGTGCACAAAGCAATTTTTAAGTTTTATCATTATTGGTGTATGACAATAGCAGTGCCGTGTTATTTTAGCTGCACTCTGCATATTACGAATATATTTATTATCACCCTATCTCTGCAGGACCTCTATGCATTTAACACTTTTAATCGTCGTATTTTTACCACGATTGTTAAGTATTGTTCAAGCTATTTTGCTTCTTTTGCCGCATTGAATTTAAGTTATTTTTATCATTAAGATAAATAAAAGAGGGGGTTTCAAAATTAATGTAAGTAAATTTTTGATTTGTCAGGAGACAGCTTAGTGCCGCTTTATTTATTGTCACATTGAGAGGATTTTGGATTCGTAGAATCCACTTGTGGTTGCCGATTAACAACATGACATGGTTGAGTGAAATATGTTGTTAATGTCATTGATTAATATTTACTGCAGATATATTTTTTCATTTCAATTATCAAACTGGCCAGTAGATTGTTCTTTCTGTTACGATTAAATTTCTTGTTATGCCGATATTAAGAGTAAAGTGTTAATGTAACAATCCTATAACCATCCCTGCAAGTTTTCTAGAAAACTGCGCTTGTTTGTTCAATAAAAAATTTGATGTTTTTATGTTTTAGAACTTCCTTTGTATGGCACAAGCTTTTTTCCTGTATTTAAAACAGTGATTTTATTTCATTTTATCTGCCAGCGCAATTAGTGTTTAAAGTTTTATTAAACCTATTTTTGCCTTTTTCGGCAGTTTTTTGAGTCAAATAATCTTCTGTGAAGTGGTAAAAATACAAATATTTATTTAATATTAAAAAACAGTAACGATTACACACAGAAAAAAAACATGATTGTTATATAGTCGCAACAACCATTCTTTGTTTTTTGTAACAAAATATGTTTGCTGTTACTAAATTTTTGTAATTTCAATTAATAAAATGGTTACGATAAAAAAGTTTTTATTAACATTTAATTATTAAATGGTTATAACGCACAAAAAGACAACATGGTTGATTTGAACCATATTTAAATTCTTACTACAACTATCAAAATTTTATATTAATTATAAGCAAATTATAACTAAGAACAAACAAAAAATGCTTGGTTTTAAAAATATTTTGTTTTTCATTGTTTACAGATATTTTGCAGAAATTTCGTGTCAAAAGTATATTTTTTTAAGTTTTAAATATCACAATTTTACACCAAACAAAAAGTATTAAGAAAAAGCAGTTCAAAATAAAAATATGTATATACATTTAAAAAAAATGCTAATATGGAATAACAATAACGTCAGATGTAAGTGACCAATCCAATGATTTCAAAAAAATAAATGCAACAAACAATATTCATGACTTATTTTGCGTAGAGAAAAAACCAGCTAGCAAAGTAGCCTGCTCTGACAACACATAGTTTTTTCTTAAGCTTTTTTTTTTTAATTTTCTGAGGATATAATTCGAAGTCAAGAATTTTATTTTGAAATTAAAAACAACAGAAGTAACTACATTAATATAAATGTGTAAATTTAAAATGTTTACCTTATTATTTTGCAGGATCTGGTGTGTTGGAAAACAAAAAAACGAACACAAATAGCAATTATTAACCATGTGTTTAATAATAACCCTAGTAAGAGGTAAGTTCCTTAATTAAAGTATACCGCTTCTTGATTGTAATACTTAGCTTGCTTTAATGTTAAATATTATTCACTTTAGGTTGCTCAGAAAAGATTTTTTTGGAAATATTTAACTCACTTATTAAAATATTTTCTATAGATAACGGCAACATATTATGTACCATTTGTGAAGGGATATTTGGCAAGGGAAAAGCTATATGATGCATACAACAATGCCAGAGTGCGACTAACTGCTTAAGGTCAATACAAGGGCGAATTATATCCAAACCAGAATATTTTCACTGAATTTTTTTTTAAACTAGGTATATTCAATGTAATCTTGGTTTCTTATAAGCACACAAGATTTATAATTTTGATAATGATGGCGAAATCCAATATTATATAATAGTTTGAAGGCAGGATGTGCTAAGTGGGGTTTTCAAATTGAATACGAAGAGTTTATTTTTCTGTGAACGTTAAATCAATAGAATCTAATTTTGCCGGATATATTTGTATATCAGAAGAAAATAAATGCTATTTAAATAAAAATTTTGTATAACAAAACAAAATCATTCTTATTTTTGAATTTAAATATTGTAATAAAAAATTGTTAATAAATAAAACAATAAATAGCTGTGTCTTTCATTACAGATCAAAAAATATCATATTGTGATTTTGTAAGTACTTTTGTTTACAATTTTTGAACTTTATTATAGTGAATTTGTTTTACCATATACATAGTGTTTCTTTTTAACCACAATATATTAATTTTTATATTATGATTATGTTATAATATGTTTATACTTTAACAAATATTACGCGTATTATTTACAATATTGTTTTTATAACGGACAACAATATGTTCCAATAACAATAATAAAAATTAATTTAATTTTACAACAACCATATAACCACAATATGTTGCTCTTAGATTATGGTTACCTCAATCTTTTTTTTTTTTTCTTTGCGTGTCTATGCTATAAATTGTCTTCATCCGTTTATCGCATTTATCTATCTGTGCTGTCCTATCGCTTTTTAATTTTTATCGGGCAGTGCATATGCAATGAACAATTTTTTTGTTGCTCCTTGTGCATAAGTGTGTGATAAAAATTTTTTGCTCATGTTCATATGCATATATACAAATTTTGAAACGTGCATTGCACATTCATGATTAAATTTCTACTCTACCACAAACACACTTGACGCACGGATTGCCTAACTAGGAGTAATTCCCGATTGCTGGTGTATGTAAAATGATGAAAAACATGTTGTGAGTACCAATTTTAAGTTAACAAAATTAAAGAAAATATAGAAAAATTGCACAAAATAATTACGAATTAAAATTTATTTTTGTCTACACACAGAAAAAAGATTAGTAAAAATTCCATCGGTATCTTCAAGATTCAAATACCAATATAATAATTTGATTTTTATTATTAATAAACTATAATCTTGACTTTTTTATATTAAAAGCTAACATTTGATATTTGCCTCTAAAGGTTGGTTGTAACACCTTTTAAAAAAGGTAACCTCACCGATTTTTATTTTTACTAAAATTTATTCTATTAAATGGAAGATGCAACTAAACCTATTCAGCGCATTACTACTGAAAACCAAATTTTGATAGCACGAATTATAAAAATCAATTGTATAATCTATAATAAAAAAATTTTTGAGGCACTAAAATAAAATACAAAAAATCAAAAATATTTCAGTTTAAAAACACAAAATTTTTTAAAAGTGGTGAAAAGTAAGTAAAAAAAAAATTTAAAAAGAAATTTAAAAATAAAAGAATTTTAAAAATGTGTAATACTTTTTAGGATGGCAAGTTGAAGAAACTATATGGAAAAATAGAATCATGATGTAAAAGAAGGAGTAAGTTAAATTAAATGGTTCGAATCACAAAGTTTATGATTTAAAATCTTATTCCTGTAATACATTTTTTTAACAAAAGTAAAGATAAAAAAATTATATTGTTTTATTTAATTTACAATAATATTCTATAGTCGCCCAAAAATCATTTTAAAAAATAGTTGTCAGTGCCATACTCATTCAGTTAAATTCTGTATAACGTTTACTTTTTTAATTTCTAAATTATTTTTAGATAGAAAAAATATTTTACAAATGTAAAATAATGTAATGTTGCATTTTCGGGATCGCTACATCCTTTATCAGCATTTTTCGTATCTATCTACCTTAGGTTGTGTATATTATAAACGTTAACAATTTAACCATTTAGTTTTGTAAATAAAAGTGTGAGAAGTTTTCATACCAATATTACTCGTAATTTGGTTAGACAAAGTCGGCACACAAACCAAAGTATTTCTTCACTGTTCTCTTTGTAATTTGTCTTGCACATTTATTTTCGCTTTGTGTCAATTATTATTTTACAGTCCACCCTAAATACGAGCGTTAGGCACGACGTAATTTTGCGTCTAGTCCTTACGCTGTAATGAGTAACTTAAATACGAGCGCCAACGTTGTGAAACGAACAGTATTGTTTACTTATCTTAGTTGCTAAAAACCACAAAATTAAAATAGTTAAGAGAGATAAAATCGCGAAATTGACCTTAAAGTAGCTGTAATGTCATTACTGTTGGAAATACTTTTGTATATACTACAAAAAAAAAAAAACAATAACAACACTTCTTTTGCAGCCAACTTCACTTTTTACGCGCGTCAAAATTGGATTTTTCAATTGTTCAACGTTAACGTCGCGCTATTTGGGTTGGTCTCATACATTTTGTATGGGCATGAGAATTTTTGACAGTTAAATAACGTCTTACGCTCGTATTTAGGGTGGACTGTTAATCATTCTTACTTATTTACTCATAACATTGTAGATGCTGTTTCAGTATCATATTGGTTGTTATGAGTTAAGCATGAATTTAAATGCGCTGTGCCCTGCGTTTGTTAATTTAATTTTTTATTAAATTAGGAGTTGAACTGTGGGCATAAATGAATTAAAATTAAGTTTTGGCTTAAGTTAATTTTTTTAGTTTCTAAAAACCTTTTCTTATAAAAAGAAAAATAAATTTACGAATGTATGCGGTCGTTTTTCAAAGAAAACAAGAAAAATTAGACACCAACTTAATTTTTATTTTTTATGTCCACTGTTTAACTCCTAAGTTTACAAAATAGAATAATTACGGATAAGCATTGTGTAAAATACCCCATTAAATATTATTTACTTTAGAACGATAAATAAAATCGCCGCAAGATATTGTTGATCGGTTGTACACATAAATCGATGCCAGGCGATAAAAAAATGTTAAGCTACAACCAATTCAAATAATATTTTATTGCATCACTTTTAATCTTAGTGTTGCCTTCTTTCTTACTGTGTAAAATGTGATTGATTGCCACACTTTAAGACCTACAGGAAAGTAAGTTTAACAAACAATTATTCACAATTACATTTCTTGCTGTTTAAAAGAACGTGTGGAACTACCTTAGTTTTAAGTAAACTTAGCACCACTTTCTAATTTTCTTAGGTGAAAAAATTATTTCGTAATGTTTGTTTTATGCATAAATTCGACGGCTTGATATTTTTTGAATATTTTTAGCGAGGTTTTTAACCAGAGAGAACACTGGTCATTTAAACAAAGGAATACAATATAAAAAAAACTACTAAATGCACAGATGCATCATCTAGTCCAAAAAAAAATTCTATCCTTATTAACGAACTGTCTTCTAGAAAATACTTGTTTAATACTTATTTGATAGTAATTTTCCAACATCCTTTCCTTGAAAGTTATAGATTAAACCGATAAATTTAGAATAAAATTAAAAGCTAAAATGCATTTTGCGTGTAATAGAAAAACCAATTTAATCATGCGTTAGTCATATTTTGAAATTATCGCCATTTTTACCTGCACTCACCTTTTTGTATTTTTTTTTTCCCAAAAAATTATACATTTGTGCAAACAAAAACGGATAACAGATTTACAAAAAATAAAATAAAACTTCTAGAAAATTTTACTTTTAACCGCTCATTTTTGAATTTTATATATTTGCTTACATCTTTGGTCGGTCATATTTATGAAACAAATGTTGCAACTGGTCAAGAGAACATGGAAATGTGGATTGAAAGAAAGAAAAAAAAGCGCGCTGATTTATCAGGGAATTCAGTATGGCGCTTTGAAAAATTTACGTTACGTGCTGCAAATGCTAAATGCCCGTACGTATAAGTACAAGAACTTCACTTGTAGTATTTATGCATTAATGCACTTCAAAACGTAAATACGCAAGATATTGCAGATCTCCTCTGTTTTGCTTCTTTTTCCATGTTTAAAATATTTTGAACGCTAATTCGTTTGCAGTTGTATTCAGTGCAGAGTGTCACTATGTGTTGGATGAATTTTGTAGATGATGCTCCTTAAAATTTATGGCATAAAGCCGTATATATACTCACAGTCGTCTAACCGTTTTTCGAAGACTGATGTCAATGTATAAAATATTAATGGCGAAACAATGACTTTTCTCATGCCTAAGCAACAAAAACAATGACGACAAAAACAGCAACAATTTAATAACAGATGATGGTTTTTCTTTAATCCTATCTTTCAAGTGGAGAAAATGGGAAAACCAAACAAATAAAAGCATTTGTAGGTGTAATTCATTAATAAAATGAATGTGTGACTGCATCGGTAATGGATCGCATTCCGACTGTCGTGCTTGCGTGAGTGTATTTCTTCATAAACTGCACAGTAGATTTCACGAAAAATTTAATAGTTTTGATTCTAAGGCTTCTAAAGTTTTTAAATTGACCTCATAAAACTAAAAATATTGGTTAAGTATTATCATCATATTTTACACAACAACACAGAAAAAGTTTTTACAGATTTTATTTGAATTTAAATTAAGATTTAATTAAGTTCTTAGTTTCACTTTGTTATCACAATCAACTTTTTACGTTTTAAAGTTCAGATTGAACTACCACTTAGATGAAAAGGCCTTTTCACGTTAATTTTCTAGTATACTATTGATCCTAAAAGAACTCTCAAGAAGAGCTCTGCTGTTACCTTCGAACAACTGCTTACTTCGAAGCTCATAAATTATTATAATTTTGGGTAACTATTATGACCTCGATTTGCAACTATGTTGCTCAGCATATTCTTATATCATTAATGGTTTTTTGTCGTTAGCGCTAAAATTACTAATAAAGCGTTTCTCTACTGTAATAAAACAATAAAGGGGTAATTTCTGTACATGGAATTTTTGGGAAAACTTTTTTGATTTACGTCTGTCTGCTTATCTGTTTGTGGTCGCATCACGTACAAAGTGCTGAATGGATTTGAACAAAATTTTGTGTGTAGGTCCCTTAGAAGCTTGGTTAAAATAGCGAATACTTTTTGTTTCGTGAAAATAAGTTATTTTTTAGAGAAAATATAGATACAGAACAGTTACCAGTACATTTTTTTTTTTTGTAGATAGAAAATTGTTAACACTCTACAACAAAAGTTTAAAAACATATTTTTCTAAATTTTAATTTGAATAAATTGATAATGATACACGGACAAACTCGTGGGCACTGCTAGTTTTAGATAAATCTTTTTTATCAACCCACTGTTTGTTGTCTATTTTTGCTTTCTAATAATTTTTGTTTTTGCTAAAGCGCGGTGTTTGTTGGGATTTAATATTCAAATTACCTATTTAACGCAAATATATGCATAAGAACCAACGAACACAATATGGTCAAGAAATATTATGAAAATTTTTGCTTAAGTTTTAACTTAAATTGAAATTTTTAACTTTTACGCCAAGAAAAATACTTTTTGCTATATACCAAAACTAGGGTACTGAAGGCTGGGTTCTAAAATAAAAAGGCTGTTCATATATGTGTGTATGTATTTTAAACAGCGCCATTAAACTCACTGTGAATAACTTAGCTTCGGATATCGGAAAAAGTAAAACTTTCAAATCAGGGCTTGTTCAATGTTCACGAAGAAACGTATTTCATTTCATTATATATAAAAATACTAACAAGAAACACACCACAGTTGCAACATATCGTGAGGTTACAAAATTTCAATACTAAAAGTACAAATTTGAATACCAATTAATTAGTGTATGTCACAAACTTACTTACTGCCAAATAAACTATGAAAAAAAACATTTCGAAATTTCGATATCTAGGTATTACTATAGAAAGTTTAAGACAAATTATAATTGTTAACGTCGAAAAGTCACAAAAAAGTCGCAACTGAATTGGTAAGCTACGCAGAGTACTATTTAAAGGCTACTGCTGGAATGCTCTCCTTCAAGAATATTTTTATCAGTTGAAGTCTGCTCATTTTTTTGAACATAAATTTCAGGTAATGGAAATTTTTTATTAGTATAAATAAAGTTTTGCTAATTCTATCATAATAGGATCATTTGCCTAAAATATAAAAAATATGTATTTTATTTCTGGGCAAGAAGGGGTAAGTGATCTCTTAAAAATTTTACAAAGGGAATCAAGTCGGCTACGGTATCACAGCTGCCTGCAGAATTTAATATATAAATAGCTTAAAAATTTTACCGGAGAAGAATTCGGTGCTACAAAATTTACAAACCCTGAAACAGAACTTTCGAAAATTAACAAGAGCGATTGTCGCCTTGATGGATGTATCAACTGCAAAAACCAATGAATTTGATTGATGACAATATCGCTAAATTTTTTTAGGTCTTTCCTAAATTAATGAAAGTAGTGTGGAGACGTGGCATTACAAAGACGGTCCCAAGCATTCTCGTTTTGGTGGCTAGAATTAAGTTTTACAATTTTTTTTGGTAGAAGTCACGTGTGAAAAATTACCCGTCAATTGGCAGGTCAGTGTCAGTTAAGAACTGCATTAAAGAAAGTCAACCACATTTATGCAAAAATTATCTTTAGAAATTTCAATAAGAGTGTGCCTGTAAAGAAATGCCGAGCATTTCTTCTATTATTAAAGAGACTGTTTTTTCCATTCGCTTAAAATTTTTTGTATATTTTGCGACAGCCTTTATGTTTATCTCAACCCGCCAAACATACGAATAAGGTATTGATGTCAAATGCTACCAAATGGCTTAAATATTATATTTGATAAGTATGCTTGCTGGGTAAGCACTTCAGTCTCTAGTTGTAAGTTTTTTTGCAGCACGAATTCTTTTTTGTTTGCCTTGCTTTTGTGTGTGTATAAAATCCATACGCAAATGCAGCCATGATTTATGATCTGAAACAATATTGAGCGTACGAAAATTTATGGAGTGCTCCTCTAAAAAAGAAATAAAATTTTTTTTTAATTTAAATGTGTGTTTGAAAAGAAAAAGTATGAGCAAACAATATTTTCATACCAAAGCATTTTATTTTTACTTGTTGGTGTTGTCGTCTCCTACAGAACATAAAACTTACGTAACATTTTGGTAGTTTTTGCTACTAGTTTTCTTAATTTAAATTGTTAACTGTAAAACTCAAATTTAGCTAGAATTCACATCTAAGATATACACTTTTTGTTTATTATTCTACTTAAAAGAAAGTAAAATATATTTGGACACAATAATTTTTATTCTTAGTACCGCATAATCAAGCCGACTTGTTCTACAAAAGAATTTACCATTTAGTTTCGTTTGTTGTGCCCAAATATGCACATAAATATACTTTTATATTTATTTATTTATTTGTTTTATACTTCGTAGCTTTTGTCCTGTTGGTCCAGTACATTCATTAAATATACATTCTATACATTTATTTCTCACTCGATTTATTTCATTTTCGTTCTTTTTCTTTATTTTTTCATTTGAGGGTGATATGTGGGTTGTAGGCCCATCTTATAATTTCATTCACCATGTTCGTGCATGATGGGCCACCCAACAAACAAGAAGAAAAAATTTATTTTTTATACGGCTGTTTAAATATTCATGCTGTACAAAAAACGAATAAAAAATCCTTTATATGATTTGGTTTTTATTCAGTGTTAATCCAGCACGACTATTAAATCAAATAGTTTTTGATATTTTATGTTTTCAAAGAACATTAAATTAAGTGTGAATTGTTGACATTCCATGTAGTACAACATGTTTTATTATAAGTAAAAATTTAGTATTATTGCTTTTCATCTTTGATTCCTGAAAATCATTTAAAAACTTAAAACATCTGCTGTATTAAATTTCTTGTGTTTTTTATAACATGATCTTTAATAGTAAACATTTTTACATTTTACCTACAAAACCTCATTTTGGAAAACTTTTAGTTTAAAAAACAACAGCTTTTTATTCTAAAAACATAAAGTAAAATAGCAGCCTTATTCTGTTAATCGCTAAAGCTAAATTTCCATTGCTTAAAATCTAAGAAAATCTATTTAAAGATTTTTGGCTATAAAAGCACTTTTTGCCGTAAATATTTTTAGCTTGTTAGTGATCGAAATATAGAATTAGCTACGAGAATTCCAGAATAAGACTGCAGTTCAATTATTTAAAAGATACATTTAATCAAACTTCATATTCTCTTGATCAGATGAATAGAAATACTTAAGCTTCTGGATTATGTAGTTATACCTTCTTTATTTTATTCGACATATAAAATTTGTCTACCATCCGGAAGAGCTTAGGAACAATAAATAAATAGTAAAAAATTTGTGTCAATGGGTTTTACCTGTAAGTCCCCTTCTTAGAAAAAAACATTCCTTCACCTATGTGATAAAAACTATTATAAATAAGAACTATTAGCAAGTTTATTGATAACTAACTCCCTTGTTTAACAAACTTATTAATGGCTTGTATTAGTTAATTATTATCATCCTTTGTAAACCCGGCGGGAAAGTTATATTGAAAAAGTTTCAGTTGTGCCTGGGTCGGGAGGTTATGTTAACCTATTAAGAAGACGAACACTTTGGCTTTAAATAAATGCTTTACACACGTATTTATAACCATAGAAAGATTTTTTTGTTGCAGAATCTATCATATCGGTTCAAAAATATCATTTAGTTTAGAGATAGTAAATTGTATCTACGTATTATTATTGTAAGTCAACTGTATCTTAATACCTTAGGTATTTACGACTTGCAGTAACTGTATTTACCGTTGAGATATTTGCCTGGATTCGAGCTCAAGACCTAATTTTTAAAAGAAGTTGAAGTAATTTTCCAGATTTTTCTCTTATCACTTTGTAGTTCTTTTCATAGTTTTTAATATCTTTTAAGTAAAGAATATTTTCCCAAACGATGAACATTGAATTTGGCAGTTTCCGAAATATATTAAAAATAGTTTTTCTTCTATTAATAGTGCAACCTATAAATTGAGTTTGAAAACTCACGATAAATCAATAAATAAACGAAAAAAAATTATATTTTGTGTCTTAATTTTGGGAAAAGCACCCTCAACAGTTTACCGGAGCGTTCATGCTGTAATTGTAGGACGACCAGAAACATTACAACAAATTCAGCGTTTCTATGCTATGTATTCAGCGAAGCTGTAATCAGCAAAAAACTGGCATGTAAACACTTAAGATTTGATATTCGTGTTTTCGCAAGAGATATAAATATTACTCCAAACCTTAATTTTAAAAGATTATTCGTAGTTTTTTAAATATAGAAGCAGAGTTTTCCCAATTATTTCTTTTTATATAAACTACTAATAAGTTACGCTTATTTGTGTAATTTGAAATAATAGAAATATGTATGTATGATCCAAAATTATATAGCAGGATAAAATATATACCTGAGATTCCGTTTATCAGACTGAATATAAGTGAAGTTATATATTCGTCTATTTTTGTATTTATATATTTTGTTAAAATAAACTTTAAAAAATTACAGACCAATTATTTCGATATCTGGTTTTTCTCACCAACTTCAA
This sequence comes from Cistogaster globosa, assembly GCA_937654795.1. Lineage (NCBI taxonomy): Eukaryota > Metazoa > Arthropoda > Insecta > Diptera > Tachinidae > Cistogaster > Cistogaster globosa. The sequence goes on from OW569403.1 coordinate 81,468,428, forward strand.
TAACGATTATTTTATTGATGTCTTAAATGAACTGATTGTCAACCATATTTGCGCTTTTACTATCCTAAGCATAATGAATAATGTAATTTAAATACAAATTTCTATATTTGTCAATATATTTTTTTTAATATTTCAAAACTTTCATTCGAAACTTTTGGCATCTTTTCCTCTTTCGATTTGTTAAAGCTGGTATTTTTTGCGAAATAAAATATTAAACCCAAAAGTTGAATTAATAATGATTTTTTTTATCGCATATCTGTTACAAACCAAATAAATTTTGTTTTAACAGTATCACAAAGAAAAGCACTTTATATAACATTTCATTCAAAACATTCATTGAATTTTGAAAAATAGGAATAAAAACCAAGTTATCAAAAAACATTATTTTAGTGTATTTATTTTATATGTATTCCTGTTAAGCATTAGAAAAACAGGCATGTATTAAAATAACAAAAAATATTTACCAACGACTGCCAATAATTTTACATACAAATGCAAAATACAAAAAATGCAAAAAATGAATGGCCAACAACATGATTTCATTAATTTATTTTGCAATTCATCTCTAAGATTTTACCAAATTGATACTGTCGATGGAGTAATTAAAGTGCAATTTTTATGAGACATTTCGGACAGCAGGCCCACACTATCTTAGATCGAATAAATTATAGAAATTAACAAGCCGTTCAGCAATGCAAGGTCACCCAGAACAAGAGAAATCAACGACCACAAATAGAAACTCATACATACATACATGTTGCAATAAGAGTATGGTATGCTTCTATGTAAGCCGCATAAATAAATGCTGATGTGCAATTACATTTATATTTTTTACATGACGGAGCCATTAAACTACGTTTAGTTAAAAATTGAGTACAAAATGTGTCTCGGAATAGCTTGATCTGTTTTTTTTAAACAAGTGTGCTATATTCGATTATGTCGAGTCTTATATATAAATGATACCCACATTCATATCGTACAAAATATGTTGCAAAATCGTACTTTTCTACAAAAAATTCAGAAGCCGATAACTCGAAAAAATTTGGCGGGCTTCAATTTTTTCACGTGATTTTTTGTTCATATATTTCAGATTTATTAGGATCCATATATTTGTTTAATTTATTTACTTTTTTTTGTAGTTACTTCACTAAACTAAATTTGTTTCAAATTTTATGGAAAAACTAGAGGTAGGCGTGGTGTTTTGTTCGCTGCCTCGAAGGACAACCACCAATATTGCTGAAATTCTATAGCAAGATTTTCGAAACTACATATGTCTCATCAATTTGCGTATTTAAATTTTCTCGAGCTGATATAGTGCCTTGGCAAATTTAATTTCAACAGAAGGACATCGCTCAGTCGAATACGCACATTATAGGAACTCAAAATATATGTACTTTATAGGGTTGGTAATAGATATTGTAGATATTACAAACGGAATGGCAAAGTTAGATATAACCTTTTTCCACCTGCGATGAAAGGTATAAAAAGGACTGATAGACTTTCTTAAATCGCAATCACTTTTGCCAATTAGTTAAAATTAATATAGCCTTTACTTTCTTAAAACTTTCAATATACGTATTGGCATTAATGGATACTACCAGGGGTGTTAGATTTTTTCTAAAAAAATCGTCAGAAATTTGAACATAAATTGTCATAAGAACTAAAAAATCTCTTTAAAAAAATCGTTACAGCTTATATTATAAATCTTTTGATTTGTATCGTTTGCTGAAAAAAAATAATAGTCGATTTAATTTAAAAATGTGTATGTATTAAGTATTTGAATTAAATTATGTGTTTATTTAACCGTAAAACAAGGTTACTTTGGTTTTTTTTAACTAAAATGTTGCACTAAAACATTCTTAGCACATAAAATTCTATTTTCTTTTCATATGTAAAAATACTTTGGTTAAACCATCATTACATTTATAAAGTTAGAAAATATATTGAAATAAAACACAAATTCGACAAAACTTAAAAATACTAGTTTTCTCATTGCATTTTTAATTAGATGTGTTAGTTAGTATGGAGATTTTATGTATAAAATGACCTGAGCTAAAGCTAAACTAATAATTTACTTTTTAGTCAAAATAATTTTATATATAAGGTTTTTTTTCTATACAATTTCTTTCAATAAATTCGCTGAAAATGTTGTAAAAAGTAGTACCATATTATTATACAAATAATGAATTTGAGCGACGATCTTTAATTTGATAATTTATTTGTTTATTTTTTTTAACCCAAAACAAAATCCATTGGTATCATTTATATCTTCAAATTTTCTTTTGCCGCTTTGATGTCATTGATAGTAGCTGCAAAGTATATATGCAAATTTCAAGGGCTTCGGATAACTCCTTAAATAAAAAAAATTGCCATCTTTCTTAGAACATATAAGAATATCTGTTTCTCCTGAAGAAAATTTTTAGTAGAATACTTGATTCTTTCTGTAAATGTATAACACCACAATTTTCCACTATGTATAGAATAATGTCAATGATATCAGATATTCGTCAAGTTATAAGGAGTATTTATGTAAAAAATCTTGTGACATCTAAAACTTTGAAGAAAAGTTATCGAAGATTGAATATTTGAAAATCTTAAAATATTTTTTAGATTTAAAAACCTATAACACCTAGAAAATTTAAAAAAATTTTATCCAAAATTTTTTATCCAACTATTTATAACTGTATTATTAATCACTTAGTTGAAGGCAAACTATTTCAATTGTGTGTGTGTGTGTGTTTTTTTTTTTTTTTTATTAGCGTATAAACAATAAAAAAACATTATCGTTTGTTGAAAAGCATCCAAATATTTTATTGTTGTTTGTTTTATTGTTATTTAAACGCCACATAAAAAAGCTGTTAATTTTATTTTCAACATTAGTTGTCTCATAAAATGTACTCAACAGTTGGTGTCATAAGAAACATAAAAATGATACAAATATACTCAAAGCTTGCTTTTAAAGGCATAGGTTATAAACGATTGATTATTATTTCCAAAATTATGTTTTCCAAAAGAAAAAAAAAATAACGTAATTAAATTATTTTAAGATTAATAATGAAAATTATCTAAAATGTTTTTTTATTATTGTCGTTTAAACATATGTACTGTTGAAAGGAATAAATATAGCCGCAGAGAGCCTTGAAGTGTTTGTGTGTAAAAGATGTTAAAAGAGTATTTGTGTTTTGACTTTTATTTATAACTGCCAGCCAGGCTTAATGATTTCTTAAAGATCATAAAATTTTTAATTTACATCACATCAAAAAACTGAAAATACATATTTTATAAACTACATATATCAACGAAGTGAATACTTGTGTATTTGGAGGTCGGAGAATTGCTTAAGAGTATTCTTAAAAAAACAGTAAATCACCCTACCGGTCTTAAAGGCCTTCAGAGTGCGAAGCATTTTTTATATAAATAAACCATAGATTTTTTAATGTGGAATTAATTCTATGAGCTGTTTAAATTCAGTTCTCGAGACAAAAAAGAAGCCAATAGAATCTGTAAATAAATTTTATTATCTTAAAATAAGAATTTAATTAAAACATTATAAACATTATATATATATATATATATATATATATATATATATATATATAAGAAAATTTATGTCTGCTTTTATTAGACAAGATCTTTATAATTTTTTGTCGACAGTTTAATTTTTACATTAAATATATATAGTCCTTATGTACACCTATCCAGAATTTTCAGGATTTTAAGGCTCTCGAAATTTCCTAAGCTCTTACAATTTCGCAGCCGTTAAAATTTATTTTTTAAACGACTTTGTCCGCGTACGATTTCTAATTTTTTGAAAATTAAAATTTGAAAAATGTGTTTAAAACACTTTTTGTAGAGTAAACAAATTAAAAAAGTTTCCATATACAAAAATAAAATGTACTGATAACTGTTCTAGTACCATTATACCGGTAAAACTGGTTGGTTTCACATTTGTATCTCTAGTTTCTATACGAAATGGTATATTTTTAAGAAAAAAAGTATTCTTTAGTTGATATAAGGTTATACGACCTCCTTACAAAGTTTTATTCAAAACCATCCAGCAGATTTTACGTGATGCGAACACAGAGAGACGGATAGACAGACAGAGAGAAAAAATCCCAAGAATCGGTGTTTTGTATTTCATATCGATTATTATCTACCCCAAAAAAAAGTAACAAAATATTTTATGTACAGAAATGATCCCGTTTCTATTTTATTATATCTGTAGATCAAAGATTTGTAAACACTTTGATTTCATACATACCATAGTCATAACTATTGCGGAAGTTTCATTAAGGTCACTTTTAGGGGATATTTATCTAATGATGTGCTGATAGTTCATATTGCCTTTTTTCGTTGTATTTTTATTTTAATTTCTTGCCATTTCTTGCAATTAGGAGTTTCTATTGTTAATTATGACATTTTGGTTAATATTTAAGTCTTATGAATTAAACACGTTAGCTACAGCAGCCTACACGCACGTTCAACTGCAAACGCCGCTTGCTGCTTTCGCCGCCTTATTGCCAGCTATTTATTTATTTAAAACGCGACAGCAACATCTTAAAAACGATTCTATTGTATTTTATTTATATTACTTCAAATTTTTTTAGCACTTAAAAAAACACCTTTGGTTTATGATTTAATAAAAAATTAAATCGTTGTTAAAAGGACTACTAGAAAAATAAAACAATCTTTTTAAGGGCACCTCAATTTTTCGTTTAGCTTGTATTAAAATGAAAAATATATGTAAGTAATTCTTAGAAGCAAAAAATTAGTACAGCAATAGTTTTCACTCCAAATGAAATGTAATTGGCCACTATACGTTTACTTATAAACATAAACAATTGAAATTATCGTAGGGTATCACGGTGCATAGACACTTCAACAGTAAGTACTTAGAATGAAGTTAAATTTGGAATTGTATTGTATCTACACAAAAAGGAATTGTAATTTTTTATACATATATGGGTTGACAAGATTGAAGTAATTTTTATTATACAAAATACACTACATGTCTTATTGTATTTACACCACTTAACTATAATGGCCAACAAAAAAATAACTTAGTTTAATGAGACTAAAATTAGCGTAGACACCTACCAAATAAATCTATATAAAATGTACACTGATTTTTAATATTTTCGTACGTAGACAAGATAAAAAAATATATAAAAGTAAAAGCTTTAATGTAGTAATGCAAAAGAAGATATTGGAATCAGCACAGATTTGTTATAAACATAATAACATTAAAATAACATAATACCTTTGAAAGAAAAACTAGAATTTAAAAACAATTATTCAATTTTATAGGAAAATATGTTTATTTTTCTAGACCGTTTGAACGTATGAGTAACATTTATTCATGCAACACATACAGTTTTTTCTATTCTGGGTGATATATTAATAACAGTTTCTCTTCAGAATAACATTTTAAAGTTTTTTTTTATATTAAATGTTTAAATATATATAATTACGCACAATTTTCGAAACGATCGTTTCTAATTTTTTATTCTTAATTTACTAAAATTGGCTATGAAAAAATTCTGCTTGAATAACTTTATTCATATTTCTTATAGTTATAGAATAAGTCTATTTTTTACTTATTACTACATGCTAAAACTGCATCTTGTAGTTTTTCTATCTTTCATAAGCTATATCGCGTATGTATTCCTTTTTTATAAGAGTACATAAAGAATTTTAGCAAATTTATGTTAACACAAAAACATTTAATTATTAAATTAAATTTTTTGCTCTACAACATTATTTTGTACTTGAAATAAGCAAACAAGACAAAAATAGAAAATAAAAACCATTTTTAAAACATGGGTTCTTAATTAGCTCCAATGTTTGTTGTTATTGTCTAGTATCCCTTATAAGTATAAAATATTCTTTCTGTATGTTTCATTAACCAAGGGAAAGAAAACGGGAGAAAGCTCCATCAACCGCAAATTCTACTTTCAAAACATGTTAGCAAAATGAGCACGTACAAATACACGTACATAATGTAGCTACTTGAGAAGTAACGAGCTTCTTCCTCCTTTTAAGGGCTTTCTAACAAAAGAACATATAAATAGAAGTTTTATTTATGATTTTTATTTTTTACCAAGAGTTTGCATGTTTACAGTGCAACTCATAATGCGCACTAATTAATCCACCAAGTATCCGATTTACTAAATTTAATTACTTATACACATTGTTATACTTGCTCTTAGTAAAGATATGTTAAAGTTTCTAAGACAAACGATATTTAACAGCGGTATATTTAATAATTTCGCTTAGAAATACTTTTAGTTTTTCACATGTAGGGGTTTTGTGTGTGAAAAACCACTACCAGGTTTTTTCTTTTAGGATCTTTCTATTGTAAAACCTCTCGTTCGTAATTTTTATTGGGAATGATATTTTATAAAGTTGTTAGAATTTAATTTAAAAAAACCCAATACTTGGTATAGATAGTAAGAGCCTCTTACTAACTGTTACTAAGAGGGAGCTTTCGAGATTCACAAATACGAATTTATCAAAATTAAAATTATTCAATTTATTATTTATTTATTTTTTAACTCAGTCAAAGTTAAGATACTGATCTGGTGGTGGTCAGCTAGTCAATGCAAAAATGTAAGAGAAAAATCTTGGACTGCCTGGGATATGCTGTGTCTTAGTAAGTTTTTAAATGTTTATATTGTAAGACGAAAATACATTTTTGACGTAATGCATGTTGCATTTGTTCAAAATAAAATTTGTTATTCGTTTTGTGTCATAAATATTAAAAAATTTTCTTTAAGGCTATAAAAAGTTTGCATACACAGACAAAAATTTTTATAATTTGGTTCATTTATTTCGTTTTTTTTTTACTTGCTTAATGCATTCAGTTTCAATTTTATTGAGATAGCAAAACTCGTCGTTATTTACGTAACTAAAAATTAAATTAAAATACATTAGTTGTCTAAAACTACATCCTAAAGCAAATTGATAAAGTGTTTTAAATTAGAAGATAAACATTGTACACTGCTCAAAGATATAACAAAAGGTAATTTATTGGTATGTCCCCAAATAACCTAAACCATTAATAAGCATTCACACTTTAAATCTACTTGTTGTGAATTTTGGTCCAGCTTGATTAAATTTAATCTAGTGGAAACGCTATGAGTTAGCATAGTATCCTTCTGGATCGATTCTGATTTCTTTAAAAAATGAATTTTGTACCTATTTAATTATTTTCCCACATTTTTTTTTTAAACTTGTTAAAAAAAGTATTTGCACTTATTAAAAGCTAAGCTTTTAAATTAAGATTTAATTAACTTTTGGATTATTAAAACTTTTTATTTAGATGAAAAAAATTTATACCTTTTTTTAATTAAAGCAATAATTGAATCAATTATACATTTAATTAAAAAAAAAGAAAAGAAATTTCTAACTAAACAAATAATTGAATCAATAAAAAATTTTATTAAATGTCAATCTGTTTAAATAACCGCAATTGAGCAAATTTAAATTTTTGACTGTTTTTAACTTTTTTGTTGCATTTAACACTTCTTGGTTAAAAAAATCGAATTAAAAGGTAGAAGATTACAATTTTAACGTTTCTGCCAATAATCTTATGTTTTTAGTCCATTGTAGCCTTTCAGTATTAGTAATGAAGTAATAGTTATACGAGTATGCTTATTGAATTAAATATGAATTTAGTGTTGGAGGTACTTTGGGAAACTTAATCTTTTTCTTTCTTGATACGCAAACTTTTAAAAATATCCTTTTTAAAGGGATAAGTTCCGATAAATTAAGCAGCATCCTCAAGGCTTTTTTATATCTTTTAGTTGTTTTCAAAATAAGATATAATTGTTTAAAACCCCTGCTATTCTTCTCTGTCTTCTTTAACATTCACTCATTATAACGTTTTTGTTGGTCTTATATCATTTTTAATATTTAGTCATGTTTTGGAGAAATTCATTAATGTCTGATGTTTTAGTTCCATTGTTAGGTTTATGGTTTATAAACATGCGAAAAAAAATTTTTATTTATGGTTAGAACTTCTTTTGGTGCTAAAGGATGCTCTAAGCAGGCAAAAAAAAAAACAACAAGATGTAAAATTAATTTGTAAGTGCGAGAAACTCATCATCAGAATAATGGACGGGAATCATTTATATTTTATGCTTTATTTTAATAGATAAATTATAAACATATTTTCTTTTTCTCACCTACTCATGTTCAAGTGTTAGCTTTTATTAGACCTGATCAAATTTCACCCTTATATGTTTTGCCGTTTAAACATGTGTAATTTGGCTTAAGTTGTGAAAAATGTAAAAATCTAAGGAAGAAGTGCTTTTAAGTATTATTGTATTTATATAATATGAAATGAATTAATTCTTCGGCAAAACTGATCAAGTATTTAACGATAATTTCAATGTGATTAAAAATATACTGATAAGAGTTTTACAGCGTTAGGTCTGCAAAAAATAAATATTGATTTTGATACCAAATAGCCAAAACGTGATCTTAAATTTTAAATGAAAATATTTTTATGTTAACAAATACATACATATGTACTCATGCATGTACAAAAATACTTATGTACATATACTAATTAATAAAAGTTTTTTATTGTGAATATATACGAACAGAAAAACATAACACAATTCAACACAAAACGCCACAAATTTATTTCTACTGAAGTAAAGTTTAAAGCTAAAGTTTTTTTATTCTTCACAATTTATTTCATTACAATAATAAATAATTCGCATTCAAAGCAATTTTATGATGCGCATCGTTATAATTTATTTGCAAAATACAAACTAATCTACAAGAATTAAACAATATATTTTCGTCTTCCTTAATTGTTAACTGCATTCTACTTAATTAAATGTAATCAATTAAGGCAAGTTATAGAAATTTACGATAGAGTACAGACGCTTTAACTTTGATTTGGACTTTTTTATGACTTTCATATCTGATCTTGAGAGGTTTCAACCCATAGCTTTTCATTAGAAGTCCTAAATTGCGAATGTACGATTATTTTTTATTTGACAGAAAATTGCATTATGTATATATATATATATATATATATATATATATATATATATATATATATATATATATATACATAATGCAATTTTCTGTCAAATAAAAAATAATCGTACATTCGCAATTTAGGACTTCTAATGAAAAGCTATGGGTTGAATATATATATATATATATATATATATATATATATATATATATTAAGATAAAGATAATTCCACCATTCCCAAAATAGAGACCAAAAGTCCAAAAATTAGTCTTAGTTTTCCGATCCCAGCTTTATGATCTTATAACCTATGGGCTAAAATAAAAATTTCGACGGCCGAAATACACAAAATTACATTAATTTAGGATTTTAAATTAAAAATCATCTACTTTTTAACGGCAGAGAAGATATAATTCAAAATTAAAAAAAAAATGCTGAAAATAACTTGGACCATGTTATCGAAAATTCGGTAATTTTCAAATGCACCATTTTATAAGTACTGACCAGACCTTTAACAAATTTTTCAAAATCAGACAAAAATGAAGAAATGCCAAGCATTAGAAATAAGTACAGGTGGGAGTTACCCAACTTTGAGACCACATAGCGCCACCCTTGAAAATTAGATGGTACCCAGTTTCAAAACTTAATTTTAGGAGCTCCGCTGCTATCCTCGTGTAAAATTTTGGATCAACCAGCCCAGCCCGCCTCAAATGGCTGAGTTATTTAAAAAATATTTTAACTCTGCCCCAGTGTAAAGCGTTCGCATGTCCCTAAAATTGTGGGTTAGTAAACATATGTCGTCAGCATAATTGAAATAGTCTAGTCTACTGTTGAAAGCTCAAGTTATTCCCCTCTGTTATTATGAGGCTTTTCTCATTATGTTGTCCAGGACGACATTAAAAAAGAGGGACGATGGAACGTATACTGTTTCACTCAAGTCTTCGTTGTGAATGAGTCACAAATACAGCCAACATAAAATTTTTTTATTATTTATTGACGCATTTATTTAAATAATAACAAGTTAGAAGGCTAAATCGTTTCCGTATTTTACATGGCAACTACAACTTAACAATTAAAATTTAAACTTAATATAATAATATACATTGCTGGTCAATATAATAGCACCAATTGCAATATTCTTATTCGAAAGATGTAAAAATTTCACTTATTTATTATATTATTTTTTTGAGTGTAAGAAACAGTTACATTTTTGTGCTATCTCAAAGTGTGTGCATTTGTTGCCTAATTTCGTAATTGTTAATCAGTTATAGAAGATCTTTTATCAACAATTATTAAAATAGCACCAGTAGGCTATGGACTGACGAGTTCAAAATTGTTCTTTTCGGTGGAAAGGGTTCCAGATGTTTTATCCGTAGCCCACCTTACAGCGAATAAAAGCCACAATTCACATTAAAAAATATTGAGCGCAGATTTGCTATTTAAAAGCCCTTTATGTTTCTTTCTTCGGGTACGAACTTCCAAGTATTGTCGTATTTATCGACGATATACTTTCGTTGAGCTTAATTTATTCTTCTAATGGCTGCAACTTTAAAATGAATCATACCAATTGTAATAAACATTCCATTTTCCTTACAAGTAGCCGAGTAAGTTTTTTTTTTTTGCCGAAATTCACACAAAATGGAAAATATAGTGTGAATATCGTTAAGACATAAATAATAAAAAAAGGCGGCGGGAGCCATTATTAACTAGCTTCAATCGGGCTTGGGGGGTTCGTGCCTTTTTATATTTAGTCCAGTTTTACATAAAAAAATTATTATAGACTCCCTAGAAAAAAACAGATGACAAAAACATAAAAATCGTAGTAAATAACCATAGTTATAAAAAAACCCGATACCATGGCTACAGTTGAAATTAAGAACAAACAATCAGAAAAGAATTGTATGTATTAAGCAACTACATCGCCTTTAAGATTTCTGTTGTTATCTGGAATCCGTGCCTCTATACGCACCTTTACCATGATCTTGCAGGCACAAAAATTTCTTTACAAGATCCCAACAAAGTAATATCAACCTAACTTATCCAACCATAAAGGAAAATGTCGAAACGATTAGCAATTCATTATGACGTATTTTATTATTTATTCAACCCATAATATATGTTTATAATCCATCTAACTGATTTAAGGTATTTACAAATGCATATTCTTAATATTGTAAAGAGATTAATAAAAAAATGTATTCAACATAACATAACTATATATTCAAATTTCTTTTATGCAGCTATATGTAAAATTTAGAAATAACCATTAACAAAAATTAAACTATAGTAAAGAATTTAAATGTTTAAGTCTATTCAAGATACTGTAAGGATATAATATGCATCTCACACAAGAAGTAAGAGGAATTTTAATAACAAATTGAGAATCTACAAAATGCAATTAATTTTTAATAAGAAATAAAAACAACAAAAAAACGTGCCTGTATACAAATATCAGGTTAAGTATAAAGGCAGAATTAGTCTTTACTTTCCGTTCCGTGACGAATCAGCTGATCAATTTCTGTTAAATGGAAAATATGTATTTGTGGTTTGTTATTACTTTGACGTTCTGTTCCGTTCTAATCAGTAGAAAATAGAATTCAACGTTAAGTTACTTGAAAGTTCTGTTGTCATACCTTTCGGTGAAGACCGTCGTCACTGGCTGTTTATTTAGTACGATTGGCGAGCGCTTTCGATGTAAAGACATCATTTTCAAGCCGCGTTTTGATTAGTACTGGTTAGATAGTGTAACGTGTTTGTTGCATAGATAGTGGTGGGTACAGGTAGTTTTGTCCGTTAGGATGGTGTCTATTTAAAAATGGTATTATGCAGGTAGATTGCCTGATATCTGTCATCTTTATTGAAGGTATATAATTTTAATATTTCTGTCTTTTATTATTAGGTAGGTAAGTGTGACCATCTGTGGGTGTTTTGCGTTTGTAAGTTTGTTTTAATAGTTTAAGTGGTGTAAAAATTGTGTCCGAGGTTGTATTTACCTGTTCGTTAATAATATCTCCGTTAAACGTTCGTGTTTTGTAAATTTCCATGTTTTCAAGAATGTCCAGTCTTCGTCCTTTTTTACTAGGATGTATTAACGTCATACATTCATCTATTTCCCTTGGCTCGTGTTCATGTGTGTTAAGGTGTATTGCGAAGTTAGAGTCTTCTCTTTTCCGTTTATATGATCGTATGTGTTCTGTGAACCTTGTTTTTAATGTTCGTCCAGTTTGTCCTATGTATGTATGGTTGCAGGTGCAAGTAAGTCTGTATACTCCGCTGGTGTTAAATTTATCGGTTATTTCTGTTGATGTCTTGAGATTGTTGCGTAGAGTGTTGCTCGTCTTTAGTGCTGTCTGTAAACCTTCTTTTTGAAAAAGGTTAGTTAATCTATATATTTCTGGTCCTGTGTAAGTAAAAATGTGTCGTCGTGTTGTATCGATTGTCTCCTTGTTTTCTTTCTTCTTGTTTTTAGTGTTGTATTGTCTAAGTAGTTTGTCGATAGTAGTGCAGTTGTAACCGTTATTTTTAGCTATAGTGTAAATTGTGTTCAGTTCTTTGTTATATTTGTCTGGAGAAAGTGGGACTGTCTTAAGTCTGTTAATCATATGTCTAAATACTGCGAGTTTATGTTGGGTGGGATGGTTTGAGGAACTATGGATAGTAATGTCTGTTGTGGTTGGTTTTCTGTATATGTCAAAGTTTAATGAGTCAATTCCTCGTGTTATTGTTATGTCAAGATAATGTAAAGTTCCGTCTTTCTCTTTTTCCATTGTGTATGTGATTTTATTATGTATTGTGTTTAAATCCGTTAGAATTTCTTCTGCGTTGTCCCTTTCTAGAATGCATATTATGTCGTCTACGTATCTGTAATAATGAGTTATTTTATGTTTTTCCATTAGGGTTGTGATGTGTAGTTGTTCTAAATGTTGCATAAATATCTCTGTAAAAATTGCTGATGTTGGGTTTCCCATGCCGAGTCCGTCAGGTAATTTATAAAAGTTATTGTTAAATCTAAAGTAGTTTTGTTTTAGTATCGTTTTTGCAATATCCATTATTTCGTTAATATATTGATTGTCGTATAAGTTGAAAAGCATGTTACGTAGAATTGTTAACGTTTCTTGTGTGGGTATTGATGTATATAAATCCTTAATGTCGTAGGAAACAAGTCTCGTATTTTCGGTAATTTTGATGTCCTTAAGTTTATTGATAAGGTCTTGTGTATTGTGCAATATGTATATGTTCTGCAAATTTATTTTCTCTTTCAATAATATGGTGAGGTGCTTAGCCAAGTTATATGCAGGTGCAGGTTTGTAATTTACTATAGGTCTGATCGGTATATTTTCCTTGTGAATTTTGGGTTGTGCTCTAAGTGTAGGGGGTCCTGGATTCATGTTCATGTAAATGTATAGTTTACCGTCAGTAAACGTTTTACAGCGTTTTAGTAGGCTGCGTATTTCCTTTTGGAATGAATCGGTTGGGTCATTTTTAAATTTCGTACATTTTGTCTGTTGAATGAATTGTTGTGTTTTGTCTATATAATCTTTTTTGTATATTATTACAGTCGTGTTACCTTTGTCTGCTTTAGTAAGTAATAGATCATTATTTCGTAGTTTTGTCTTTATCTGTTTAGTAATTTTCTGTTCGCTAGGATTTGTTTTGGATATAGTGTGTTCTTTTATTGTTTTTTCGAGTACATCGGCTATCTTGTGTCTTAAGTGTTCTTGTCGATCAGTTGGTAAGTATGTTATAGTAGCTTCGGCGTCTACAATTTGGGTTTCAATTGTTCTTTGTATTTTGTCAAAAGGTAAATTATGTTTTAGTCCCTTCTCTATTAGCTTTGTTTCATTGTCGCTGAATCGTACGGTTGTAAGGTTTTTCACACGTGGGTAAAATTCTGTGTTTGTGCGTTTGTCGGTCTGTTTTGTAAGTTTTGTAAACTTTCTTTCCATTCGCTTGTATTTGTCAGTCATTTGATTTTGTATCCTTTTGTCTAAGTAGTGTAAAAATGAGGGAAATAAATGATAAAGGTTTTGTTTTGTTAATAGGTCTGTTACTTCAAGATGAATGTGGTAAATTTCTTTGTTAAGTTTGTCTTTTTTAATGTAAAGAGAGCGTATCTCAGTCTTTATCCAGGTCAATTGCGCTACACGCTTTGCGTGTTGGGAAGCGTATGTTTGGGTTGTAATGTTAATTGTTATGTACCGTGGTGTAATGCTGTTGTTAAGGCATTGTTTGTTGTACCGTATGTTTGCTATTGTCTTGTGCAGTTGCAGTGTCTTGTTAGTAAGCCTAGTTAAAAGTACCTTAGCTTGACTAGCTGTGTTTGGTATTAAGTTAATTGGATTTATTCCGCCAGTAAATAAAATACTGTTGTCATACCTTTCGGTGAAGACCGTCGTCACTGGAAATAACCGATAAATTTAACACCAGCGGAGTATACAGACTTACTTGCACCTGCAACCATACATACATAGGACAAACTGGACGAACATTAAAAACAAGGTTCACAGAACACATACGATCATATAAACGGAAAAGAGAAGACTCTAACTTCGCAATACACCTTAACACACATGAACACGAGCCAAGGGAAATAGATGAATGTATGACGTTAATACATCCTAGTAAAAAAGGACGAAGACTGGACATTCTTGAAAACATGGAAATTTACAAAACACGAACGTTTAACGGAGATATTATTAACGAACAGGTAAATACAACCTCGGACACAATTTTTACACCACTTAAACTATTAAAACAAACTTACAAACGCAAAACACCCACAGATGGTCACACTTACCTACCTAATAATAAAAGACAGAAATATTAAAATTATATACCTTCAATAAAGATGACAGATATCAGGCAATCTACCTGCATAATACCATTTTTAAATAGACACCATCCTAACGGACAAAACTACCTGTACCCACCACTATCTATGCAACAAACACGTTACACTATCTAACCAGTACTAATCAAAACGCGGCTTGAAAATGATGTCTTTACATCGAAAGCGCTCGCCAATCGTACTAAATAAACAGCCAGTGACGACGGTCTTCACCGAAAGGTATGACAACAGTATTTTATTTACTGGCGGAATAAATCCAATTAACTTAATTACTTGAAAGTTGTTTGGTAGTGTGAGTGCAAAATTGTAAACAAACCATTTTTGTCATTGTAATTGTTTTTGTTGTGTTGTGTATTGTGTTTCTTTGTGTATTATAAACGGCTGGTTTGTTATTACAGAAAAACTAATTACAATAATTTAAAAAGCAGAACGGCACGGCACAGAACAGCAACAGAAAGTAAAGACTAATGAGGCCTTAAAAGTTGATGTACGTTTTGACTCTCTTAAATTCGCTTATTAATATTCCTTGTACTTTTGTTTTGTTTTTGTTCTTTTTATATTTTTATTTACGAAATTTTTTTTTTTTTTTAGCAAATATATATGCAAGAAAATTAAGAGTACATTTTAAAGAGATTTTGTTTTTTTCACTCACCATTGATATATTGATGTCGCAGAGGCCTCTGGATCGATTTATGAATGATGTTGTGCTTAATGGTAGTCTTTATGAATTAAAAAATTATTTCTTGCATATACAAATAAATACTATAAAACGTTTTGCAATATTCTTAGTAGTTTTTTTCTTTTGTTTTTCTTTAAGTTTGTGGGGGTTTCCCTTACAAATGAAATGCGTCTAATGTTAATATTACTAGAAATTTTTACAAATCATAATTTCCACTTAATAGCCGTTTATTATAATTGTTATTTTAATATCTTACATTAAAGGTTTAATGAAGATTAAATATGAAAACTTTCATATAAACCGTTATAAGCCGTGTAATGTATAATATAATAAATCTAAAATTGATGCATAATTATAAATTTTGCATAAGAAAAAAAAAACTGTGCAAAAAAATAGACCAACTTAAAGAAAAAAAATGTGCGATTAGTTTTTGTAAAAAATTGTAAATCTTAGATGACTTCAGGTGTTGTGACTGTGAGGTGATAATAACTTAGGCTTTATGCCACGCTTTGAAACACCAAAAACACGATTTAAATTGAATTTCGATAATAATTGTATATGCATAAATAAAAAATAAAAATGAAAACTAATGGCTGGCTATCATTAAGTTAAACACCAACGTTGATAGTCCTTATAATACGAAAATATGTGTCTTTGAAATTTTATATAAAAAAAATTTATTAAAAGTCTTACCAGCCATTGAATTCAAAATTTCTTGGGAAATGTAAAAATATCCAATAAGTTGTTCTCTTGCTGTTATATATTAATACTTTGCAAAAATATAAGTTTAATGCAGGGAACTCTGCCTCAAATTCGCAATACACGTGCAATTAAAACTTTTAAATTTCCTTTGCTTAATTAATTCCAAACGTCTGATGGAGGGAACAATCCAGAAAGAAATGAACGATTGATTAAATGATTTGGCACAAGAAAGTTATGGTAACTTAGTGTTGATAAACTTTATAAGCGTGGAATCTATACTACCGATTATTCAAATTATGATCGCAGTACTCAGTTGCTTTAAATGCCTAATAAACACGTTCTTACTATTAGTCATGCCAAATTTTAGTTATATAAATAATTTATTTATTACTATGTTTTCAGTTTTTACAACACAAAAAAAATCATTCCCTTATGGCCATTGATATGATTGTACTTAATCACCGTTTTTAAATGTATTATTATTTCATTGATACTTTAAACTAAATTCATTGATATACAAAGAAGAAAAGTATGTCATTCATGTTTTTTTTTTAATTTTTACTTCTAGCACTCTTTTTTTGTTTTTTTTTTTTGCAATGTATCGATGCAAATGTTTATAAACCACCAAAGAGAAACGCCGTTGCATTTTCACACCAACAATTACACTCGAAAAAACATTTATGTGACCAAGTCAAAGAAAAAAAAAATCCCATAAGTTGCCAAAAAAAACCCTATTACAAAACCGAGTAATATTGACTCTTTGCAGTTACAATATTAATTGGAAATACAGGTTATATTTTTATGTCCTTTGCGTGAAATGTTCCTTCTAGTTTACCCTCTAGGTCTTCTAGCTTGTAATAATTTTTCCCTAGCTTGTCTACTACTTTGGCTTTTATAAAAATCGGAGCAAACTTAGCGTTAAAGCGTTTTTCAAAATTGCTCTGTGCAAAATTTCTTCTCCAAACTTCCTGTCCCACGTAATACGTTTGTGGCCTAGTTCTTAAATTGTAATAATGTCTATTATTTTCATATGCCGTTTTCATATGTTTCTGCAAATCTCGTCTAATTATTTGCAGGCTATCATCCCTAGATAACTTCAGCGTAGGCTCATCTAAGAGTTTGAGATTTCTTAATAAAGTATAGTTTGAACCATGCAGTATCATATCAAACCCAAAGATGTAAGTATGATTTGCATTTCTCAAAGCACAACTTATTGCACTTAGATGTTCGTCCCATTCTGTGTGGTCATTTTGAAGATAAGCTCGTATGCCGGCTATCAAAGAGCGGTTGACACGCTCCGAAGCGTTAGCTTGTGGCGAATACAAAGCTGTGTAAACGTGAGTTATGCCCAGCGATGTGAAAAAAGCATTTAGGTCATTGGCCTTATATTGGGAGCCATTCTCACTTACAACGACCTCAGGTACCCCGTAAGTGTGAAAAATGTGCTTTTCTAAATAATCTTTAATTGCAGTAGATGTAAATTTGCGCAAATGGTGCAACCAGTGAAATTTTGACAGGTGATCTAACACTATTAGCAAGCCAATATTTCCCGATTTACTTCTAGGATAAGGACCTAATATATCAACATAAAGCCTCTGAAATGGTCGCTCTGATACAATCTGTTTACCCATTTCTGGTTTCATTATGAAATTTGGAGCTTTAGTTGCCATACACGTTTCACAATCCCTTACAAAGTCTCGAACATCCTTCACCATTCCAGGCCAAAAGAAAAATCTTCTTAACAAATCCAACGTTTTACTCATTCCTCCGTGAGATGCAGTTACAGAGCTGTGATGACTTGAAATTAAGTCTTTTCGCATTTTTACGGGTACTCAAAGCTTCCAACATTTGTCCTCATTATCCTCTATACAATCATAGTGCTGAGTTCTAATGTATACAAAATTGTCAACTATTTTTATGTCTGGGTATTTAGATTCATCTCCACTTATTTTATTACGCAAAGTTACATAATCGTCATCCACAAAACAGGGAGATGATAAATCAATTATGGGAAGTTCAACATGAACAGACTCAATCGCTTCACTAGGAATGCGAGATAAAGCATCGGGAACAATATTTTCCTTACCTTTTCGATGACTAACGGTGAACTTGAATGCCTGCAACTTCAGTGCCCATCTTACTAGTCTACCGCTTAAATTCGTTTGGCGCATCAACCAAACAAGGCTGGCGTGATCCGTAATAACTTCAAATTCTTGCAGCTCGAGGTAGCGCCTGAAACGTTGAATGTCCTCTAAAGCTGCCAGACATTCGCGCTCAGTTACACTATAGTTACGTTGTGCCGAATTTAGCTTCTTGCTCATGTACGCGATTGGTCTTTCACATCCCTCATCATCTAATTGTATTAACACCGCCCCAATGCCGAAATCACTGGCATTGCAATGAAGAAAGAACTTCTTTCCGAAATCTGGGTTAATGAGTACTGGTGCAGATGATAACAGGTATTTAATTCTCTCAAAAGATCTTTGCGCTTCAACAGTCCATGTAAATTTCTTTTTTGACGAAAGAGTTTCTGTAATAGGAAAAACTATGTCTGAGAAGTTTTCAATGAACCTTCTATACCAGCCAGCGATTCCTAGAAATCCTCTTACTTGTCGCAGATTCTTGAGTACTGGCCAATTCACAATTGCACTTACTTTATCAGGATCGGTGGTAAGTCCACCCTCACCAATAACGTATCCCAAGTATTTCACCTGTGTCACACAAAAGTGACTTTTTGTTACATTTATTACACAATTAAACGGTACTTGTCACTGCTGCAGACGAGACCATATTTGTTTCGGACATCTAGCAACGACCTACTCATTTTCCGATGAAGTTATCGGTTGAGAGCTATGTCACTTTTTGTACCATTTCATGCATTCTACAGGGCATGACCTCTGCGCTAGTAACATTTGCAATTACTCTAGTTAAGAGCCCATAAATATCTTCTTTCACCGATGGTTCTGCAACATCAGTTGGTGGATAACAGTGCAGACGACTCGGGTTCGAAATCAGGTAGCAAAATCCTGTCAAATAGTAGTTTCCTTTCGATGAGAGCACCTTTTGCTTCTCTATATAAGAGAATGCCTACTCATTTTATTTTTGATTGATCTAACAGGCTACTGAAGTATATGATTATTAGATCATGTGATCCTGCGAACTCTAAATATTTAGGCCAACTGGTATCGCAAGGGCCCCATCTGTACGAGTAAACACTTGTGCAAGCCGAGTGGTATCCAAAAGCGTACGGATATTTCTGACTTCACATCGTGTCTGTTTTTAAGCAGAAGGTCGTCATTGTTTTAATATGTTTATTATTATTTAAGTTTCCTGCGGTGCCAGTAATCTTCAAAATGTAAGTTGAGTAGCTGATCGGGCTAAAGCATCTGATACTGTAGCTAAGAGTACCTGCAACGCTATAATTTATTCACTACTTCCACGATGCAGTCATGCTTCACTAAATATATATGTAAATATTCATGTCCGAAATACTTTATCTATGGCTGGGACTGCTGGGATTGTTACACAATCGCATCATTTTTGGTCACTCCCAAGTTGGGTTTAGTATTTTCCGGAATATTTAGTTTTCCGGGAAACGGGGAAAAAATTATCGCATTCCCGAAAACACCGGGAAAACATCAATTCTTGAAGAAAAGAATGTTTATATAATGAAATAATATTTAAAATTCATAGTTTTATTAAAACATAAACAAACAACAAAAATTGTTGCTTAATAATAGTTTTAATAGTTTATTATTCAGGAGACAAAATATACATACGTACATTTGTAATACATAACGAGAGATAACAAAGATTAAAAATATTGAAAAAGAATTTTAATAACTATTTTTTTGAAAGATATGATTTTAGAACTGTTAACGCGTTAAACATTCTGTTTCTTGTTTGCATTGCAAAATTTCCAGCAATAGAGAAAATCCTTTCACTTTCTACTGAGGTAGGTTCCTAGTGTCAACAATAATCCGAATTTTAGTGGCTTCGAACAACTCAAATTCCTTTTTAAAAAATAAGCAATCTTCTGTTCTGTTTTATATCTTATGCAGTAATATGCTATTCGGAGCTAATGTGATACGCTGTTTTCTTGTATTTTAAGGTGGGGCATTTTACTATTTATAATACACATTAAAAATATGTATGTTATATGGGAACGCCCTTTAATTTTTGAGATTATGAACTGTTTTTAAAAGGGGACCAATTTGAAACCAATACTTTTCAAAAAAAAAAAAAAAACTTTTTAATATCCGTTCAGAAATGACTGAATTTTGCGGGCACCAATAAAAAAAAACAAGCAACATTCAGACGAATTGATAACCTTCATGCTTTATTAACCGATTTAAAAAAAGTAGGTTAGCAATTCGACTAAATGTTGCTATTTTTATATTTGTGCCTGCCGAACTTATTCATTTTTGAGCCGATTTTTAAAATTATTCGTAATTTGATAGATTATAATTACATGTTGGTCCTGTTTTAAAAACAGTTCAAAATCTTAAAAATTAGAGGGTGTCCCCATACATTATACATGTTTTTAAGTTTGCTATGAGCCGTAAAACGCACTTCTTTTAAATTAAAACATGCGTACTACTGTAGCTCCCAATAGCAAAAATAATACAAAAATACATTTTAAAGTTAAAGGGTGGTCCCAAAGGTGACGTAAATTGACTTATATTCCCCTATCTTTTGAACCATTATAGACAAGCACTTAAAAATTGGACAGGATGTCGATTACTGTGACCGTTATAATAAGTATAAACATTCAAAATTTAAAATATGTCCCAATAGGTAATGTAATTTGATGTATGTGGCCAATATTTTGCACTGTTATAGCCAGATAGTTGAAATACACAAAGAACCTTTATTGCAAAGTCCGCATTAATAATAAGTATAAAATTTGTATTTAGAAATTAACAGGTGTCCCAATAGTTGATGTAAGTTGATGTATGTGGTCAAACCTTTCAACCGTTATAAACAGACACCTGAAATTTAAAAAGAACTTATATTGGTAAGTCCGCTACAACAACAAGTATAAAATTTGAATTTTAAATTAAAAGGTGTTCCCATATTTTAATTAAATTGACCTATATGACCCTATAACTTTAACCGTAGTATACAAACACTTGAAAATTAAACAGAATGTCCACTACTGTGTGTGGTATATTATGAAGTATAGATATTTAAAATTATAAATTATAGGGTGTTATAATAGTTGCTGTTATTTATCTATTTGACCAGACTTTTGAACAGCTGTAGACAGTTGATTGAAATTTGCACAGAACCTTTATTGCTAAGTCCGCTTTAACAAGTAGCAAACTTAAAATTTGAATTTAAAGGGTGTCTCTACAGAAGATGTTATTTGAACTATATGGCCCTATCTTTAAAACCGTAAAAGACAAACTCTTGAAAATTAGACAGAATGTCCATTACTATATCAAGTATAACAACAAGTATAAATATTTAAAACTAGAAATTAAAGGGTGCCCTAATGGTTGTAACTTGATGTATATGGCCAACGCTTAAAGGTAAAACAAATTTTGTTTTACTGTGTCAGCAATAAAAAGTGTAAAAAAATAAAAGGTGACCACATAACTCCTGAAATTTCTTGTTTAATCTGCATTCATATATTATTCTACGACATATAAAAAATACTTACTTAATCTTCTCGAATTTAATTTAATATAATTAATGTCTAATTATTGTCTTAAGATATATGATTTTAAGTTTGTCTGTTTTGAAGTCGGCTTTATTTTGCAAGAATTAAGAAAATATAGCATAGAGATAACACAGTACAGATCCTAGTTTCATTATGATATGTATGCCTGCTACAGCTGATAGGAATTTTACGTCATTTGTATGCATTTTTATTTTATATTAAGGGAATGCATTTGGAAGGTCATTTGCAAAAAATTCGATATTTAAAATGCTTGGTTCTTGTCTATGACTAAATGACTAATGACTAAATAAAGATATAATAATAAATGGGAAGGTTGATTTGGGAAAAATTACTATCGATGTAGATTTGGTTGCAAATATTTCGTATACTGCAAGATTTTCACATTCAAACATCTTCTTAACATTACCGGTAAATACAAGGCAGTAAGTCCGCAAGTAAAGCCCTAAGACCTATTTGTATACGGCCTGATCTTAGTACATGGCCCAGGGATAAAATTCATTTATGTTATTCGTTGTTGAGCTGGAAGCACTACATGCAACACAAAGTTTTTTAGTCGTTCGTTTTTATCGTGCTTAAACCAAGCAAGTGGGAATAAAAATTTTATATTAAGTTCACTCAATCTGATTAGACCTTGAAGTATAAAAGAAGAATTTCATTCGCACTTAACGGGCGACCCAACTACAATGCGACCACCAGGATTTCTTAACGTTATAGACTGGTAGTCTTTTACAGAAAATATTTCATCCTCAGACAATTGAGTTACCTTCTGCACCTCGCTGATATAGCAAAATAGGAATGACCCAATTGAACGCCGAAAAACTTCAACAACCATAATCCAACCAACTAATTTATGTTTCAAATGAAGTTTTATTTTCTGAAAGGAAAATTAAAAAATATCGCTTAAAAACTTTTTTATTTATGTATTTTATTTTATTATTTTATTTATTGTTTATGAGTATAAAATAATGATCGTTGTTTGACCATCCAACCAATTCATGCTACAATAATCGGTTTGAATATAAATTTAATTTTGAGTTTCATTATTTTACTACTAAAATTTAGTGTATGTTTTGTGAAATAAAAATTCGCATTTATTATTTTTTGTTTTCTATTATTATTTTCGACTTTCTTATTTTGCTTAGATTAGTTGCTGCTTCGTCCATTTGTTTGTCTGCTAGTTTGCGTTTCAAAAAAATTGTTTAACGTTCCTTTTAATTTTTTTTTTCAGATGCTCTGGAATAATCAATTGGAACGCATCCAAATTGTTAGTTTTTACCCCATCACTTTATTTCAATATAAATAAAAACAAATAAGGCGCTCATTTGTCGCGTTTTGAAATTTTCTTTCTACTTGATGCGACAGATTTCTATTCGAATTCATTTTGAGAGAATGTGTGTGTTTCTATCTGCAGTTGTGAGTTTTTCCATACATGATGTTCATAGTATGTACATACATACATTTTTTGTGTGTTGTTTGTTTGTGGAATTTTAATTTTTCTGTATAGATTTTGAGAAATTGAATTTGATTCAAAGAAAAACAAAAATTTATAATAGAATATAATGAAAAGAAGGAAAAAGTTTAATGGAACCAATATAAAAACACTGTCTATAGAAAACTCTGTTTGTACACATATATTATTTAGAAATGCACTTGAACAAATTTTGTATGGAACTTCTCTATCTTTAATAATTGACTAAGGAAAGTAAAGCGTAAGTGCAATTCTCGAAACGAAATATAATCTGCAACTTTAAATGCTACTTCAGTATTAAAAGAGTATTAAATTAACTACCACAATCTCTGTTGTGATATGCATTACTATTCAGCCGTTTAGTAGTTTAAATTATGTTTTGTTCTGCATATAAGAATTTACAATTAGCCCTTATAGTGTATCCAGAATTGGTTCCTCTTTCGATGCCATAGGCTTTTAAACTGTCACCATAAGCACCTTTATTTTAATTCGAATCATTTGAAAAGGATTATAATAAGCTCCACGAGACCGCCTTATTCAAAATAAATCATATAAATTGCCTATTATTTGTATATACATATCGCCTATTTACTAAAAGACCATCATAATTCAATCACTATAGAAAACTATAATAATATTCTTTACTTTGAGAAAACATTAATACAACTGCTTTTTGCCTATAATATCTAAACAGTTCAGAAACTGTTGGATAGTGTACTGGAACACCATGAATGTTATTTTATTTCGCATCTTCTGGTGTTTCATTTGTAGCAAACCATTCTTGAGTAATTGTGAAATGTATTAATGTGACTTCTTTATTATTTGCCAGGCCCCTAAAAAATCGGTAAGGGTAAGAAAACAGAAAGCAGTGCTTTATTTGTGATGTCCTACGAATTATTTTTTTTCTAAACCGGCAAACATTTGCGCTGTAAAGCAGTGTGATCAATAATGCAAGTTTAGTTGTGGTGTCAATTAAATTTGAATAATTTTTAATTAAACAAATTTGTTGCATGACAAGTAATAATCATTATATATTTTTGGTATAATATGATCTCTTACCTAGAAAGAATATGGAAGTTTTAAATTCATCAACACTTCACATTTCTTAAATATGTTATTAAAAATATTCATAATTTGTCCGATTATTTTTTACTCTTTTATTTATTTATTTTTTTTTTTTTTTTGTGGAGCTTAGTTCGTTTAAGGTCAGATATAAGTTGATGACTTATTTATTTTTCATATTTTTATTATTAACTCAAAAAATAGACTTCAACAAATTTTAGTAACAAATAAAAAAAAAACTTTTATTTAAAATAATTGCTGCAATTGCTTACTAAAAAGTAGCCAACAGCCACAAAATTATTACTCGCGATAGAATGGCATGGGTTTAGGTTGTAAGTCTAAATAATTCGCTAAGAAATATTTGCGAATGGGAATTGTTACTTTTTTCGGTTTTCAAATCTAGGAAATATTTTGAATTAATATACCTGCACGTCAATTTTTAATTTACTGTTCTATGTTTCCGTCATTTTAAAACTTACGGAGCCATCTACGCTACAACACTGTATCGTTTACTTCAATGAGACTCGAAAACTTCAAGGCCTTTTTTTTAGCAAACATGCACCTTTAACCCTTGTCGTTATTCAGAACTTGATTAAATATCTGTTTCTCTAACAAGCAGGGGACTTGACCAACTTTTCTACGAAGGTCAGACAAAATTTGTTTTCCTATTTTCGAACCGAACTACTAAAGGTTTGAACAGATTTCCTTAAATAAACACTTAACAACAGTTATGTTTCTTTTCACTTAAACCTCTGTTGGGACTTGCACTCGTGATCTTTTACTTAACAAATATTTAGATAGCCAATATAATAATGCTGTTTGAACACCTTATAGCCGTTAGTGGGAAAAGAATAAAAAAATTTCACCTGCATTGTTTCCGGCGTTTACTGTTTCCTTTGGAGTTAGTCTCATAATAACAAACCTAAACCTAATTAAACTAAGTAATTCAGTGTAACTTAAAATCATACTAAATGTCTCTCAAAACAAATTTTTTAAGTGTGCTTTCATCCTTCACACTATTAAATCGTCATGAAATGAGGGTAAAATAACAACGACAACTAAGAGCTTTGCATTACTTAGTTCTAAAATTTTTTGTGATGTTTTTTCCTTTTTTTGGCTGTAACTACCAATATATTTAAGAAATATTACATACGAAAAAAGGCACCCAGACAATGATTGTAAAGGAGCAGCAAGTGTATGAAAGTTAGTTTATGAATATTGACTTTAAAGTATGTTGCTTAAAGGAAGTGCTACTCGTATTTTAAAAATTCTACTTACATTCAAAAAATACAGAAAAAAGCTGAAAGAATCAAAACATATTCCTTTAAAAAAGTTGAGTTAGTATGTTTGTACCATCAATGAAGTATTGAGAGAACAGCGACTCATTATGAACTTCCTGCTAATTTATAATACCAAAATTATTTATGTTTATCAGAACTTTTTTAATGTTCTCTTATTCATGTTGTATAACTTGTTAACTTACAAAACAGAAAAATAGAATTTTAAAATAAAAAAAAAATTAAGCCAAGAATTCCAATTTATTTTAAAGACATCTGTATTTCAATTTAATTGAAATTTTTTATCTGCCACACATTGTTTCGAAAGACATAATTTATGCAGAACGACTGATTGAATGAAAGACGACAAAAAATTAAAAATAATGGAAGTAAAACATTTTACAACTTTATTTTACTTTTTAGTTGCTTTTAGTTTATCTGTCATTCAGAAGTGTTTTTTTAATTAGACCTAATAAGTGATATAATTGAACGCATACAAAACGTTTTGGCATAGAATTTTATTTATCCCCTTTGTGCACACATAGAATATTAAAAAAATATTATTTCTTTTATATTTTAAAGAAACGATAAACTTGAAAATTAATTTCGTGTACGATTTAAATGCTGCTTATTAGTTTATAAGTTTGAGGAAGGATATAAAGTCTTTTCACTTAATTAAGCATAGTTTTTAAAAATTTCTAAATCATAATTGGCTGCATACAACAAATTTAATACTTGCCAAAAGATTTTTGGTCCCTAATAGTCTCACAACTACTTATACGCATTCTATTGACAGAGCCGTTAATTTTAATGTCAAAAGACTATCTTAATTGCCAGTTCACACCAACAATCTTAACACAATATCGTTCAACGAGATTAACTCTTTAATAGCGCCACTGAAATTTTTAAAATCACTTGTCTCTAAAATTTAATAAAAAAATTTCCCCTAAAAGCCGTAAAGTTGCTAATGATAATATACAACATCTGTTTAAAATTAAACTACTTCCCAAAACATTTAAAACGTGTAAGAGTTGTAGCAATTCGTAGTTCGAAACACAAAAAAACACTAACAGCTATAGACTATAAGTCTGTTGAGGAACTTGGGAAAACTGTATGAAAAAATCATTTAAAACCCAATACTTGACGTAATAGGAAATACATTATTGATAATTATCGAAAAATGTTTCTTTATAAAAGAACATAGTGCTGTACATCAAATTAATCGTATTCCAAACGCTATAGAGAAGAAGAAACGAAAATAAACAATCGACTGGCCTTACATTACTAGATGTGCGAACTTATATATAAATTAATGCGCTAATATATGCCGAGATAGTTATGTAAAATCTCGCAGATTTTTTTTCCGACAAAAACTTTGTAGTAATTATCAATAAAAGTTTATCTTCTTCTAATGATATCAGAGCAGGTCTACCACAAGGTTCTGTATTATAATCATTGTTCTATTAAATACCTACTACTAAATAATTATCAATAATGAACCTTCAATAGTCCAAAACAGTGTCAAATACCTTCGTATGCATTTACAAAAGAAATTAAAATTTGGAAAACACGTAACTCTGCAAAAAATCGCTTGAGTATTAAGAGCCTTGTGGCCCTTATTTAGTTAAAGTTCTAGTCTCGATATTAACAACAAAAATTTAATATCCAAGAGTGTGCTAAGATCAACCTTAACGTATGCATATCGAATATGGTAAAAGGCTACAATAACTTGCATTAAGAAACTATAGGTAATCAAAATTAAATGTTTTAAAATAATTAATAAAAAGCAATGGATTTTATTAATAAACTCAACAGCAAATATTTTGACTCATTAGAAATTTTTACTTATTCACTGATAAGAGAATGTAGAGAGTTAGCTTAGACTAGTTAAGAAAACAAAAATCACCAAATCGGAAATAATACGTATGTATGCATTATTTTTGATAACGATATTAATTAAAGTTAAATAAAGGGTTTCCTATTTTTCCTTGTAATACCTTGTAATACCAATAGATAAAACCTTAAAACATAAGTATATATATATATATATATATATATATATATATATATATATATATATATATATAATATTTAATTATAGAAAATTTCTAGCGCAGTGCAATAAAAATGTGCTAAATGTTGTTTTCGATTTGAAGCAGATTCCAGCATAGGCAAAATCATTCTTAAAAATGTTGTTTGAAGATTAATAAAAACGTAAACCTATTACCTGTAAATTTAAAACACAAGACCACTTATATTTAACTTTCACGCACCAACTAAAGCTTTTATATCTCTGTTTTCCTTATTATCTTTTCGTCACAGGAGATGCTTTATAGTATGATACTGATTACTGCGAAGTAAATAATCTTATATGCTTAACTTATATTTTTCTTGAGATATTCTACATCTCACGTATTTGAGAAATGCATTTGAAAATCCTGATTTGTGGCTTTATTTTTGGGTTAAATTATTGTCATATTATACATAGTGAAATCTCTAAAAATAAAAATTCATTATAATTCAGTTGATATGAGCATAATCATAAAGTCCAATTGAGTGAAGTAAATTCTAAGAAATTATAAAAGAAAATTCCTATCGTGCAACAAAACTAGAACATAAAGCAAAACACGTAAGTGTTATGACATGATTGTACTTAAAGCTCATAAAAAACTTTTATTTAAGTATAAAAGTACTAAAGTATTTCAAAATTAACACAAAATTATATCCAGGGAGGTTTCGAAATGTTGTAGGTATGTATATACATATCTAAAAAAATGCGACCCATATCATTGTGGCTTTTATTACAAACAATGTTTGCTTTAAAATAAAAAATTTCTTGAGAAAACAGTAGATAAATGAATTTTAAATGACAGCTGCAATGATAATAAATGTTGTCTTATTGTTATTTCAATTATATTAAAGTTTCGACAAATAAATGAAATGTAAAATAATGTAGCTATTTAATATGTCACGCGGCTATAACTATAGAAACTATTTACTATGTCTTCTATATTAGTAAAGTGGCAATAATGAAGACAAAAATAATCATAATCGGCTGATAAAATCGTTTTTGAAATTCTTCTCTGTATGAGGCTTAAACGAATTATAAAGTAACAGTTTTGGAGCACTTTGCGTGTGATGCCGGAACACAGAAGATGTTGGGCCTTTTTTAGGACATTAGTTGTCTTCTTTTGGTTGAGAGTACTATTGTTGATCCTGCATATGTTTTTTAAGGAAGCTATTCTAGAGGATTTATGCAGTTCTCACATTTAATATTTATACATTCAATGTTTGTCAATAAGACCAAATAAATTTATCAAAACTAATTATAAAGCGCGAGTACCTATCGTCACTAACAACACAATAGTTGGAGAGTTTTTTTATTAAAGTTTATATTATTAAAGATGGTATAGATAATTCTAAAGAACTAAAATGCAACTACTAAGTCTATATCAATGAATTAATTAAATTAATTTTAAGAAATAACTAAGAAAAAGAACGAATATTATCTTATCTTGTAATAAGTGTTTTTATAAATGTATCGACTTCAGAGTGCACTTTCAATTACTCGCCGAACATAATTAAGTCATATAATTTATGTTTATATTTTTATCAGCAAGATGGTCTTGTTTCCAATTCATCTTCATATACATAAGTATATAAACGAACACATTTATCTATAACATAGAACTTTCTTTAAAATTATTTGGGGGGTTAGAAAATAAGAAAAAAAAATTATAAAACATAAAACGGCCTTATAAATCAGACCCTCAAGAATATAAAAGCAAAAGAAAAAAGTCACATTTAATTTGAAAACCCCCAACCAAATATTTATAATTTAATTTTGTTTTGAGATAAACAGTGGCTACAAACAAACAAGCAATAAAATAAATTCTTATGTCTTCTTTTTCAAGACTGCACGCACACTTCTTGTGGATGAAATAAATGTTTGCATCTATATCGGTGCCTGTAAGTGTAAGAGGAAACATACACTTCTACATAAGTCATAGATTCAGATAAGCAAAAAAAAAAAAACAAAAAAAAAAAAAAACACAGAACATGAGACATCAAATGCTGATCGAATTTTAACGATTTGTTTTGATATTTTTATGATTATGGCATCGTTTACACTACATAAATAGAACATAAAAATTCACATAACATAGCGGGATATATTACGTTGAACACATACGTGACACACACGGAAACTCTACTTACTACATGCCACACTACTTCAATCTTTATGATGCTGTGGCATCACATCATGTCTAGTTGGGTGTTTGTGTTATTCTATAGTTAAGACTGTTTCTGTTATACCTCACAAATTTTACATGATTGTAGTTGTTTTTTTTTTTTATATTTAATATAATGTAGTGCACATTATATACACTCACACAGGATGGTAAAGATGAAAATTTTTGGAAAGAAGACATGTGCTGGATACAATTCGTGTAAGAAAGTGCGGCTGTTTATGAAGATTATAAAAGTTTTTAAAATCTTTCTCTATCTGGTTTGTATGGTGCCTTCTAAAATCAAATAGACCTTAATTTTTACTGAGTAAGCAAATTAAAATCTGAATTTGACATTTATTTTATATTTTTATATACTTTTGGAGTATACAGATTAAAAAAAAACTGTTAAAAGTTTAATTGTTTCAAGTACGAATTTTTATGAACACGCTAAGTAAGCAAATAACCTGTATTTCATTTAAAATGAATTGTTGCTTAAACTAAATTCCTGTTAAGGAGTAAACTATTGGCTTATTATTACTACGAGTATATAAAATAAAGTAACCGTTTTTAAGTTATCTTCCTCAAATTGCTAGAGTAATTATCCCGAAATACAACGTTTTGATATAAGCTTTTATAATGAGAAGAAACTAATGCAAATAGCAAACTCTTATTATGTTGTGCATTAATAGCCGGTTTGAATCAAAACCTGTTTCCTAAATACTTCAGCTCTAAGTCGCCTTTAAACTTAAACTCTCGCTTTTGTTTAGCATCATAAGGTAAAGCTACTAAAATAAGTTAAAGAAACATGATTTCTCTGCCGAGTATTCTACACATTTTATCTAGGTAAAGGTATACATTTTAAAATTATATCGATCCGTGGGCGGAATATTTATACAATATCAACCAATTTTGTTGTATGATAAGCTAACTTATTTGCCGTTTAAATTATTTTTGCAGGGATTTCAATTGGCGTTCAATTTTGATTCGAGGTCTAAAATGACGTTTTATAAAAATCGAAAGCCTGCAAGATATATCGACATATATTACTGATAGAACGATAGTACTGATTTTTAAAAGGAAAATTCTTGAAACTATTAGGCATGTCCCACATTCCGATCGGAATAGTTTTTATTCACTATTAACCATTCCGTTGGAACAAAATTTATCGTCTTCAGATTCCGATCGATTTCGATTTTTTTTTTTATTCATAAAAATGCTGAATCTTAACCTTTAAATTTTAACTTGACAACATTGGTCACACCAAAGTAACAAATCTTGTTTTTCGTTTTCTGAAAAAACAATTTATTGAATTAAATCCACTTTCGATTGGAATTGAATTCTGTGATATGCCGGTATATTTGAGAGAAAAACTTGAGATTTTTCCAGGTCATTTGATGCCTTTTAAAACTCTAACTCAGCACAGGAGTAAGTCAAGTAAGTCAGCATGAGTAGGTAAAGATTAAAACAATAAGGCTTCTGAAAAAAAATTTCAAACGCATCATTTAACCTTTTAACTCTGGATTGCTGAAGACAACTTCCGCTATCTTCTGAGTTTTAAGTTTTTCAGAGTGACTATGTTGATTTTTCTGACACGGATTGATTTGCAGATTTTCAATAGCAAAATTTTTGAAACTATATCTGATCGATTGCCGTATTCCAATTTTCTCATTTAGAGCCTTTTCAAGGTTGATTTTAGCTCGAACATGGACGGACAGACGGACATCGCTCAATCGACTTCGCTATGCATAAGAAATCTGAATATACAAACTTTATGAGGTGGGAAATGATGTTATGATAGAAATTACAAATGAAATTACACACTTAGATATACCCTTTTTCAATCTGAGGTGAAGGGTGTTAATGTTAAGTCAGAAAGCTTTCATAGAAATAAAATTATGTCCTACTTATTACAGTTCGCAAATCTCGGTTTACTTCCTGTCGTACTGTTTAACTGAACCATGACATTACAAAAATATATTTACAATGTTAAAGCTTTAAATAGCCGTTTTCTGCCGTTCTGCAACACTTGGATTTTTTACGCAATTTTTTTGTTGAGAGCCTCTTTCAACTGCATAAGACTGTGGTGTTTGTCTAGTGCTTTTCAAGATGTAGTTTTCCTATTGATATAATCGTTATGGAAGTAACTGATGCAGCAAATCGTGCATAATCATAAATTACTGCTCTACTTACAGATGTTGAAAATATAAAATATTATTCAAACTTAAAACAAAACAATATGTATTTAGTTCTTTGTTATTGTAAATACCGTGTTCAACAAACAAGCAATATTTTGCATATGAATAAAGTTACACTAAATTGGTTAGAGAACCCCTAGTCACTTACAATAAAACAAAGCGAGTACATATTGCATGCACGAAGCTGTACATGCTTACGATTGTACAACGTTTGCCTACCTTCCTGCAATGTTTTTCTGTTTCCTTCAACTAGTGGTTTAGTTTTATTTTCTAGTCCTTAAACTTGTGTTACTTTGAAGTTGCTATTTCAGACGATTAATATTTTTATAATTTATGACTCGGATTATTAAATAGATAAAAACACTTTTGACTCATATTAAACATCGCTGAAACATTTCTAGAAAGTTTATTCATGGCTATTTTTAAACGGCATGGCTAAAATCATTATGTGTTTAAAAATTTTATACTTCAGAGCACAAGCATTTCTTTTTTTCTATAGATCTTTTTCTAGATGTTTAAATAGTTTAAATTGAATAATTTCTTCTTTCTTATTATTTTTTCACTATCCTTTTAATAAATAGAGTATGATAAATTGTTAATAGATATTCAGATAATCAGATTCAGGCGAAGGAACACAATTACGTGTGACGTAACTCCGGATGAACAAACGTATATCCTTCCAAAAAGTAATCATATAAATTAATTGAAGTAGTCTGCAATTCACAAAAGTATCGTTGGGTATAAAACCTCGTCGTTTTTTAAGGGTAGTTATTAAAGGATAACCCATTATAAATTGTAGGTTTTAAGATTTAAAAGAAAAAACATTTTTTGACATAGACATAATTAAGTTTTTACTAATAAATAGCATAAAGTTTAACATTTTTGTTAATAAAAAATATTAGTTAAAAGATTAAGAAAAACAAAAAATATTATTGACCCAATTAAAATTGCATTTTACTACATCCTCATCCGCTTTTGCCATTTATGTCACAAATTAATAGTTAATTCTAAGCAAAATTTCGCAATCA
Organism: Cistogaster globosa; assembly: GCA_937654795.1. NCBI lineage: Eukaryota > Metazoa > Arthropoda > Insecta > Diptera > Tachinidae > Cistogaster > Cistogaster globosa. The sequence goes on from OW569403.1 coordinate 81,501,597, forward strand.
GATTGAAATCAAGAACTAATTCTTAATTAAACCAATTAATAAAATAAATAAATATAAAAAGCAAAACAATTTGTTTTGTAAAGGTATTATGTTATGAAATAAGAACTTCATTTAAGAAGTTCTTAACTTTCATAAATTAACTCAACTAAATATTGTGATATCTCAAACACTTTTTTCCGAAAAATTATATTATGGGTATCATAGGAGATCCTATAATAATTCCTATAAAACGCCATACATATTGCAAAGAAATTGTTAAACCATTATGAAATAATACGACTCTAATGCAATAAAAATTATAAGCTAGCCCTTTAATCTAATTTCAGAAAGTATTCCGAAACTCATATAAAGCTATGTACATCTATTACTAAATATTTTCGGTTCAAATTTGCTCAAAAGGTGAAAATATTCGCAAAGTTAACACTAAAAAGTTAAATAACATTCAACTGGTTTCTAATGGGCTAAAAATTTTTCAATATAATTTTGTAGAGATCCTGATAGTTAATTGAAAAAGCTTTGCTATGTTATCCATATTGGTTCATTTCGCCATATAATATTTGATATTTCATATAGGAACATAGGGGGTTCGTAACTCTAAAAATATAAGTTACCAGATTACATTTGTTGAAGAAATAAATATATTAGTCAAACCTAATACAAAGTAGGCTATGAAATTGTATTTATGTTCATATTAGAATTTGCTTAACAATATATTAGCAGGCTTTGCCTTTATATTTTTTCTTATACACATGCATAGTATGCATAGTATTTTTTGCTGGTATACACGACTGTCAAACTCCATATAAAAAAATGTACCCATATTTTTTATATATGGAGTTTGACAGTCGTGGGTACCAGCAAAAAATAATGAATTCGCCTACGCTGCCACCTGGTAATTTATTCGCCTTGATGCTTTGCATTTTGAATTCACATAATTTTCTATAATTTATATTTTATGTTATTTATCAATAAAACTTTAAATCGTTTAGAAGTGTCGCGGGTGGTTTTTTTCATTTTATTATATTAACAACATTTTATGCTTAAAATTGCTTTTTCTGAGCCTCGAACAATTTTTTATTTCATTAAGAGCTCTTGGGTTAAACTATTTATGTTCCCTAAAATAAAACAAATTTATTGAATAGTGAAGTAAATAAAAGGTAAACAGATCGTCATATAACTCGTTATTCGAATACTACATTTTATCTATGACCAAAATAAACAAAACATTTGTTAATAATTTTTTATTACATTTTTTGTTCAGGTATTTTGCTGTGAGCAAAAACCTATATTTTTACTAAAAGGTTTTCCTTTTTGCATAAAATGAATATTAAGAGAAAACCATAATCGATTTTCAGGTTAGTTGAAAATTGGTTTTTAAAAGCACTAAGTTATAAATCATAAGTATTACCAGGTAAAAACGTAAAATTGCCTAAAGAGTAAATTAGTTATAGAACTGTTATTGCGTGTTGTTTATACAACATCTTAGAAATAGTTTATTAAACGAAAAGTGCTCAAAAATTATTATAAACTTTAAACCTAAAATTGGAACTTTTTATGAATTAGACCAATATTGTTTTGTTTTAAACAATTATGTTTTTATTTTTTATTTATTGATCTGATGGGATTTCAACCATGGTCTTCTGCTTAACAAAGATACGTCTACCAAAACAACTATCGAATTCGCTCAATATAAGCTGTATAGTTATTCCTTTTATTCTCATCTAACACTACGCACTTGTTCGTTCAGCTGCGGCCTTTTTTGCTAAAACACAATCTAAACTTCGGATTTATTGGAACTATATTGTTGTTATTGAAATAATAATGCTGTGTTACATAATAATAGTACTTTGTTCAGAGTTTAAAATATTAAAATCTAGTTGACTTTAACATAATAAAATGCCTTTTTATTTGTTTTGATATTTTTATTAAATAATAAATTTTATTTAATACTTTTTTTAATATTATTTTTTTAAAACAATAACTATTTAATATCGTTTTCAAATGAGCGGTAGCTTAGAAATAAATCATTAGACTGCAGTTCAACATAAAAAACCACAGCCAAAACCACAAATATTATATTAATATTTTTTAACAAAAACTTGTGGCAATTATAATTTGTGAAAAAGTGCGTTTTTCACATACTCAAATTGTTTATATTACGCTGTAATTACCAATGCTACTTTTAAAATCAAATATTTTTAATTAACTGGTACGCCCAAAGGTCGACTAATTTGATCGCACTATAGGAGCCAACGATGTCATATTAGAAAAACATAATTTTTGCAAATGATAATAAATATCTTGTTCAAATATTTACTGGGTAGGCATGACATGTACCAACGGATCAGTGACAAGTTGTAAGCCGTTATAACCGATTCAAATAAAATATAGTATATGTACATCTACAACAAAATATTTTAAACGAAAAAAATTTCACCAAAATCGATTATTTAAAAAATCAAGGACAAACTCATCTTAAAGTGTGTTATATTAAATTAAATATTTTATAATCATCTACTTGATTAATGGAATTTATTTTAAACAAACAACTTAAGAATAAATACAAATAAACCTAACAATTTATATATTTATATCTTAATGTATATTTAAAAATTGTGCTTTTATTTGACACCCAAATAAATTTTATTCCCTTTAGCAACTAGGTTAAAGCAAAAGCAACTCACAACCCTGCGCCACACTATTAAACCTGAATGGAGAAATCAAAATTTAAAAAATTGGCAAAGTACATACGAATATAAAAAAAAATTTGCATTACAAACACTTTTCCTCATTTATTCTCAGGGTATTTAATAAAAAATATTTATAGTTATATGCAAATAGATAAAAACTATTTAGAAATTTTTCGACTCACACCAACAACCGTGAATCAACGGTCAGAAGTTAAGTACGAATCATTTTATAAAATTACCACATTTGTTTATTTGTACTTTATTATTTCGATATATTTTCTATAAATTTATAAACGAGAATTTATTGTAAAATGGCTGTGAAAAAGAAAATCAATTATTTTCTTCACAATGCATAAATAAATAAAACTTTAAAAAATAAATAAATTAAAGTGAAAGACTTCTTTCATAAGTGTGTAGTGGTGCGACTAGTGTGTCTTTGCAACTTATAGCAAATAGCTTTTTTCGTTATCGTGTACATACTTCAAGAAAATTAGGAATATCACAGCAGGAAAATAACATTATGTTTGTACTGACAAACACAAGTTCTAGCAATTACAGAAAAAGCAACAGCAATTATAAAAATAGTAAAAAGAAACGCCTCATCACTATGGAAAAATTTCTAATATTGTTGGCCGTTAAAGTGCGTTTCTTTCCGAACGTACTTAATCACATTGGTAATTTCAACAAATAAGAGATTTCTACTGTTTCTTCAACCCACGGAATTTTGATCAAACGAGGTGCGAAAATATGTTTATGAAAAAAGGCGCTCAATGGCGTTATCTAATCCGAAGGGGGTCTTTGGGAAGCCCATTTTTTTTTTGCAGAAAATCATTGTGTGTTGTACTTTAATGCTGAAGTAAAAATATGAAATTCATTTTATTTTACGTACAAAAAGAAAAGAAAAATTCATCCATCAATATTTACTTTTACAAGTTTAATGTACTTGTGCGTTAAGAACACAAATATTGACAAATCGATAAAAGTCTAATGTTTATTTATTTAAAAAAGTCTAATATTTTTCATGACAACTGTTATCGTTTTGAAAGTAATTTAAGTGAACAGTAAATGTTATTGAAGGTTGACAGAAAATACGAGACATTTTTAGTTTTGGTTCGATAGTTTATAAAGTTCAAGCTGTTCTTAATTACCAACATATTTTCAAATTGTTAAAATATAGATAAAATACACTTTAGTATTTATTGTAAAATCTTTTGAATATAGAAATCATTCTTAAAAATTTGGGCTACGAATATAAGGATTCCAAAAAAGTTAGTGCCACATTCACTCCGTAAACAATAATATACGAAGCGGCCTACAGAGCTACTGGAGTTCAACAGAATTCTACCTCTAAAAATAACGACAATCATAATGAATAATCTGCAGGCAGCCATAAATCCTAAAAAAAAATCAAATAATTAAATAAATTTTTATAGCTTAGCAGCTGTCTTTTGCTGTCGAAGCAGTTATTCTGTTAATATGTTAAATATTAAAAGCTTCAACTTCCTTCTAAGAAAGTTTAGTATAAATACCTCTTAACGCTTGGAATACCGTCTTTCAGAATGAAATGTTTCACTTTAAACCATGATATCTCCTACGCTATTAAAAGATAAAAGATATAGACCTATAAAACAATTGCCTAAAATTTCAAAACTATTTTAAAATTGAATGTGGCCTCATTGAAAATATTGATAAATGTATTTCGAACCATCAATTTGAAAAAAAATACCTTTATCGCTATCACTAGTATACGTCGTTACAAAGTTTTTGAAGAATAACCAGCGTCTTGTACCGGCACCTTATTCGATCTAAAAGTAATAATATATGAGAAATGTTGTTATATAAATACATTGTAATATAATTTTTTTTATTTATTGTTGTTGTTGCTGACAAATATATGTATGGTGATACAGGCTTAATGGTAATTATTATCTTCAAAAACATTTTTATATCAATTTCCTTTTTATAATTTCTGTGTCTTTTAACAACTTCATAATTAGCGCTACTGCATCAACTTAAAACTTCCTTTGTGAAGGATATACATAATGACAAATATATGCGACAGCATCAACTGTAGCAGTTATCAAAATACTCAGTTCTAAAGTAAGTGCATAACTAAATCTCGTTGTATGTTCAGAGAAAAAGTGCAGCAATATTAAAAATTGAACCCAACTGTTGAGAAAAAATTATATGTAAGTTTTTTTTTTGTGAAATGTTAGAAATTTTCAGGTCTTTGATTATTCAGATATTTGTATTACATTTTTTGATGTATACCATTTGTTTTCATTTTGGTTTTGGTTATTCCAATTGTTGTTTTCTTTCTTTTTAAGCCTTATCCAAGTGAAATTAAAAAAGTAATAAAAAAAGTGTCCGTTGACAATAACTTCAGCAGCAAAAAATTAATATTGTGATTCAATGATGAAATAAGGGCGGATTTATGCTAAATAAATTGTGTACTTAAATTTTTAGAGGGTGAGGTAACAAACATGTCTGTCGTCATAACTAAAAGAAACACATACATACACGCTCAAACACTTTACAAATGGATATGCATAAACATGCAGATACAATTGTTTAATACAAAAAACATTTTGTAGGGTTGCGCGTGCGGAGAATATCATATTCTAATCTATTTTGAATTGATGTTTGACAACAAATGTTTTTAAAATCAATCCACACGTGACTTTGCCTTTTGGTGTCAACATAGAGAATTATTGTGTAAAAATTAGGCATAAATTGTGTTTTTCTTATTTAACTCCAGTAAGGATATTAAAATACTTTTCTACGATTGAATAAGTTTTAATTGTTTCTAAAAGGTCTAAATAAATTAAACGACATTTTGGACAGGTTATAAAAATAATTAATACGGGAATCATTATTCTAGAAATATTGAAGAAAAAGTAACAGACAATTAAGTATTTTATACGCAAGCGTTGCCAACTAGAGAAAAGGTCCTTTAAATGAAAATGGAGTTGTGATATTGCACTGCATACAATTTCTACGTTACAATTAAAATAATTTTATTTTTAACTACCAGTGCGGCCGACTTCGTCAGCGACTCATTTCTAGATTTAAAGTTAAATTTAAATATAAAAATATTTGCATTTATTGTAAAGTTCTGTAAACAGTTTTGAAAATTTTTTTATAAAAATCATTTATGCTGCAACTGCTTTGGTACCATTATTCCGCTAAAATATGTATCTCCACGAAATGACGTATTTTGCGAAAAAAAAGTATTCTTTTTTTAAACCAAAGGATCCTTTTCACAAAATTTTGTTCGAATCCATCCAGCAGTTCTTGTGTGGTGCGAACACAAACAGACGGACAGACAGACAAGAATTCCAAAAATAGATGATTTGCGTTCCATACTGATAACTATCTACACCAAATTCAAAATTGAAAAAAATATATATATTTCATGTACTCAAATGACTCCATTACTGTTTTGTTTTATGTGTAGATTTGTTTTTCATAAAGAAATATAAGAACACTGAGTTTTGAATGATTAGAAAACTGTAATAAATAGTAAGTCCAGTTTTGGAAAAACATTGGCTGTTTCTTTGTTGAGATTATTTTAGGTTCAGATGCCCACACGGACTATCCGGTTATTCACGAATTAATGCTAGAGATTGGGGCTGGCTATCTAGATTACAAATAGCTGGTTCGTAAAAAATGAATAACTGCCTAAAATGTCCACATTATTAAGAAAAAAAAATGATAACTAGACTCATTTCCAAGAATCAGAAAATAATTAACAGTCTTGACAAAAAATTTTTCTATACAAGTTCGTTAAGAAAGTAATAACGGCAACTAGATCGTTTGGAAAAGTAATATATATATATAAAAAAAATGATAACTAGACTCATTTCCAAGAATCAGAAAATAATTAACAGTCTTGACAAAAAATTTTTCTATACAAGTTCGTTAAGAAAGTAATAACGGCAACTAGATCGTTTGGAAAAGTAATATATATATATATATATATATATATATATATATATATATATATATATATATATATATATATATATATATATATATATATATATATATATATATATTATATATATATATATATTACTTTTCCAAACGATCTAGTTGCCGTTATTACTTTCTTAACGAACTTGTATAGAAAAAGTTTTTGTCAAGACTGTTAATTATTTTCTGATTCTTGGAAATGAATCTAGTTATCATTTTTTTTTTCTTAATAATGTGGGATATATATACATAAAATAAAACATACATGAAGAACTGCACTTGTTATTATAATTGGATCAATTAAGCTAATGTTTGAGAAAAAATTCCCACAAGTGTTCTGCTTCGATGGCAAAAAAATACTCGAGTTAATCCGAATTTTTGACACAGCAAGTCAAATTCCAGCAATTCTCTTTTGCATATACGTGATTTAATATAATGATGATTATTATGGTTATCCACATAAGAGAAGTCGATTCTTAATACGAAATAGTTCATTTTGAAGTGCTTATAAAGGGATGATCATATTAAATAAAGAAAAATAAGACCATTTAAGATTGTTAAAATTTATATTTATCTACATTTTTTAAAGATGTACTAACGATCCCTCGTACTATTGGTAGTTAACTTATTTAAAAGCTTTAAGCTTCTTGAAATTTCATAACCTTTGAAATATAATTATATCATATTATTTTCAAATTACAATTCCTAAGAAATATGTTGCTAATTTCTAATTTCAGATTTCATACCCCTCCTGATGGCAACGAGAAATTTAATTGCAAAAATCCTAATTTCAAAAACCAAACACAGAACAATAAAAATACACACACATACCTATAAATTACACTTTTCTACTCGCACATAAAACATAAACTCAGATGGTGATATAATAAAATGCAAATACACGTCCTTTGTATCACAAAAAGGACAATAATTACAACCATGATCACCGTGATGATGACGACAACAGAAATTAAAATAAATAAAATGAAACTTTAACAAAAGGATTAAAAGTGTCAGAATGTCATAAAGTCATCATAATTTAGCACTTTGGTTTGTATGAAAAATACACAACAATAAAAATATTCAAGGAACAACTAAATGAATAAAGGGAAGGATAAGTAAGAAAAGGATATTGTTAACATAATAAACTCAAATATGAAATATTTGAGTAGTTGTCTGGCTGTTTCATGATCTGTGCGACTATGTTTACAATAATTAACTTCTTCTATATGCAAAGCACCCACAAGAACTGAACTACTGCTTCTGCATTTACAACTTTTAATCATGCTCACCCATTATCCATTGTGAAACATAATCAAAATACACAGCTGCCAAGCAGAAGGAGTGTGAACTGTGTGCAAAAATCCCATTATTATTACCTCAACACGCACACACTAACACACCTTTTGTACTAATAAATCGAGAAATTGCCCATATACACTGTTAAAACCAGCAACTGCAACATAAATGAAAGGAGTTGCTGAAATTAAGACTAAAACTAAATTAAATTCTGTTCTTTTGAGTTCTTTTGTTTTGTTTCAAATAAGCCTGGGATTGTTTTATTTTTTTTTTTTCACATTTCTGGGTTGCATGAACGACTGAATTTTAAAGTTCTGTTTGTTTGCCAAATATTAATTTCGAATTTATTTTTGTTTCAGCATAAAACTTTTAATGAATAAGGAAATGACAACTAAAATATACATCCGTCTACAAGAAAGATTTTCTTAAGGTTTTCTTTCAATATAAAAATGCAAACAATTGTTCGGGATTCCATATTTTTATTATTTTAAATATAAAGAAATGGAAAAAATAAATTCTTCGATGCACTGTAAAGTCAAATTAAATAAGGATTTGAACTAGAATAAAAAATAATAAAATTATTGCTTTACAGAAATGGAAAATTCTACAAACATTTTAATAAAAGTACGAAATATTGGCACATTTTTTTGGCTTTCGTCATGCATTACGACAAATCATTAATAAAAGGGATTATAATTTTAAATAAATTGTATGACTTCTGGACGCTTATATATATATATATATATATATATATATATATATATATATAAAATCGGTTATATATATATATATATATATATATATATATATATATATATATATAAAATCGGTTATATATATATATATATATATATATATATATATATATATATATATAACCGATTTTAGTGATATTTCAAAAAGGGTTAGATATTTGTCCTCGTGGTGAAATAGGGTATTTATTTATATTTCCAATAGTTGACCAGAAAGGGAGAAAAGCTTCCTCCTTTTCCGGAATTTTTATGCTACTTAACCGATTTAAAAAACTGAATCGATTTAAATAAATTTTGAAAAACTTATGCCCTCAAGTATAAGGGGTATCTACAAAACTACGATCCAGATAAAAGGAAAGGGAAAAAAATTGGCATTTACGACTGCCGGATTTTTAAAAAATATAGATATTTATTTCGAAGTTCCAAGATGGTGTGCTTATAAGACATTAAGGATCAAGACGGGTTGTAAGGGAGAGGTAAACACGCTGAATCGATTTTAACAAAAAGCGATTTTAAAGATATTTGAAATGTAGATCTATCTGTTTAAATGTATAAAAATCTGTGTTCTTATTAAAATGATGTAGATTAGTTGTAGTTTATCGTTTTAAAGATACTTTTTTCCAAACACTTTAAAGATAAAAATTTGAAATTCTTAGTCATCTCAATGTTGCGAAATTACATTTGTTATCTATTTTATTGAATATTAAATACAATAGGTTACACCGTTTATAGAAAGAGTCTTAAACTAGGCCCAGGCAACACCGGGTGCAATAAGCTTGTGGTCGAAAAATTGTAAGAACAACGATTTTGAAATTATATAAACGTTTTAACCCAAATGTGTGCTGGTTACATACAACTTATTAACTGAATATAACTTCAGATATATGGAACTAAATGAATATTTTTACGTCGAAATCGATGGTATAGTTCGAGCGGTAATAGTGGAACATATATTTGTCTGTTAATAATAGAGATAAGTGGGTTAAATAAAAAATAATTTTGCGTATGTTGAGATGTGTAATTAATCTGAATTTATTTGCTGTTATTTTGTTGGTCAAGTACTTTGTTTGATCAACTTTGTGTAAAACACCTATTCAAAATTGGTGAATTGCAATTCACTTTAACAAATTCATTTAAATAGGAAACAAATTGCAACTTATTCTACAAATTAATTTGAATTGGAAACGAATTGAAATTCATTTCGGTCTAATTCGGTTGAATTGATTCAAATTTTTGTAAAAGGAATTAATTCAAAATTTAACTAGTTCGTAACGTACTAAAAAAGAATGATTCATTTACAGCTCTAGTGGCAGGCTATACTTTGGTTGGCTTCTTTTATAAAATAATAAGATCTTTCTTTTTACTGCTTAGATTGGTATTTTCTTACGTGCCACTCTGATAAATTTTCGCTTTTAACCAAAAATTATCTTCCTCTTTAAATATGTAAATAAGAGGATCTTAGAGGTTAGAAATAAACTTTGGAATACCCATCAGTCCGCAGGTTTAGTACAGCCTTCATTGCATTTAACCTATATCTCATTATGATTCAAGAACTTTGAAAATATTATCGTGAAGAAAAATCAAGGGCCTAAACTTCAGGAAATCCAGTGTAGTCCAGTAGAGTAGTAGAGTAGGAGAGGCAAAACGAAAGATGATCTGCAATAAATTTAAGCAGGTTTAGACAGACTTGCGAAGGTTCTGAGATTTCAACGGTAGGCTCTAAATTTAAGACTACACTGACATGACAAGTCTACTTGAAATATTACTTGTACAAGACGTAAATTGTGCTTAAAGGCCCTGTTATGAAGAGGTTGCTAAAATAGCACACGTTATTATGAATGACCAAGTGTGGAGAGTGTGGAGAGCCTAACAAAAATTATACCGATTGCTTACATCCAGAAATTCAATATCAGCGCCATCACTAGCCTGCATTAGCACAGAACAAATAAAGGTTGATTGAGAAGAATTGAAAAATAAGTTATGTTATGTTTCTTTATCTTGCACACTAAATAAATTTTTTGGCATGTTCAGGCTTTTTCAAACCTTATATATATATATATATATATATATATATATATATATATATATATATATATATATATATATATATATATATATATATATATATATATATATATATATATATATATATATATATATATATATATTTGAAAACCTCTTAAGTTCTTCAATTATTGCTAGAAATTTTTTATTAGGTTTTACGATTGTTTCTTTTAAGTTCTTGCGATATTTCCTTCACAATTTTTTTGTGTGAATGTCAAATAAAGAAACTGAGAATCATTGATTTAACCGTGCATCCTTAAATTTATCTTTTTAAGTGCACTAAAAATGCTACATACATCGGTAAACAGAAATAACTATGTTTCTTATCCAATTTTTCACTTGGATTAAGGAGTAGAAAAAGTTTTCATAAAGAGTTTATAGGTGTGTGGGTAAGTTTAAATGGTTTAATGTTTGCTGATTTTGTTTTTGGGCTTTTTTTCGTTTTCCTATTTGTATTAACTTTGTCGTCAGGCATGCTTTTAATTCGGTTCCTTCATTTTATTAATTCTGTGCTTCATCTTCTCTACAACCAATAATAACACAAGCGACATCAGCGACATAGTCCGTTGTATTGTTGCTGTCACTGTTTTCATTTACATTGTTCTGTTTAAGTTACTTGTGGATTGTTTCCTTTACTTCTATAATCTTTTTTTTAATTCCTTTAATTATTGGTTGTGTAAGGATTTGTAAGTGTGAGTATTCTATTCTAACAATAAGTTTAGTTCAATTGCAATTATGGCAAAATTCTTTATTACATCCGTAATTGTGTGACCATGGAAGCGTGTAGTCGTCTTACAGTTAAATTGAATAAAACGCCACAAGTGGTTTTTCTGCCTTTCAAAGCAGTAAAAAGCAACAACAGCAGGAGCAAAAGAAGATAATACATTACACAACGAAATAAAAGCATGTGTACCGTAAAGCTTTAACTTTTAAAACAAAAGACCGTCGGCAAACGGTAGTACGTTTTGGAATAGAATTAAAAGTAAATTAGACAGTTTGCAAAGATTTTTTGTGGGTCTATAAAAATTTTGGGTCGTATCTTGTACACATTCGCAAAATTAATGAAAGAAATAAATGGCTTAGTAAAAAAAAAAATAATAATAATAAAAACATTTTAAAAATCGTTTTATTTTTATTTGTGTTTTTAAATTAAAAGATATTGTAAATATAGGTAAATATATATATATAGGTAAATATTTTATACAGAAATTTGTAGTTTGCAGTTTTTAAGTCTGACTGCTCTATATCAAGCATTTTCAATTCTAGCATTCGAGAGAAATATGAAATTGAATAAATTGGTTTTGAAGTAAGAGTTGATATAAAATGGCTTTCCTCTCTCTATTTCAATAAAAATAATTCTGCAAAGTTTAAAAACATTTATATAGACAATATGTATTTAATATAGTAGGCGATGTATGGCTTACAGCTCGAGACAGTTTATGATCGTAGGTATTTCAGTTGTTGGAATTTGCTCCCTTCACCAAATTATTTAGCACCATTGGCGAACTTAACTCGCAAAATGCCGTGACGGGCTTTTGTTCGTTTTGCTTTTTGATTAAATAACAATTTAATGTGTTTATATAAAAATAAAAGTTGAAAAGAACATTTTATCTAGTTATTCCATGCTAATTAAATTCAATAATACTTTATTTTTATTTATTTATTTACTATTGTAAGACCCAAAATAATAAATATTACTTAAATCATACTATGGATCCTTTTTTCGTGATTTTGCGGCAAAAATAATTGAGCAAACACATGTATTTATTTAATATATTTTTGTTACATAACGTAGCACTTTATAACAATTTTTGTAAATTTATTTGTAGATCTGATAAATTTACTAAAAGCTCTCCTAAGTTATTTCGGAATATAATTACTATGAACGAATTATTAGATAACAGACAAAAAACTTATATTTATATATTTTTTGACTTCTTACGACTTGAAGTATTAATGTAGATTTATCCGTTTTTGTTTTTTTAAATTAACTTTCCTTTACGCGTATTTAACCGGTTTTTAACCATCTAGAAGAGCTAGAAAAGTCAAGGAAAACTGAAAAATTCAAAAATATATCTGAGGGATAAACATCCGCAAACTTATAACTATTTTTCATAGACATTTTGGAATAATTGAAAAGACTACACAATAGCAATTTATGAAATCGTTTCAAATATTTGCAGACAAATATTCTTTACAAAACATTTCGTTAACGGCTAATTAAAAAGTTTTTACCACACAGTATTATTCGAGAACAACAAGTACAGCGCAAAGCTTTCATTTTTACTATAAACAGCCAAAGGCAGCGCTACGAAATGAAATTCGTTATGACAACCGAATTATTGCCATTCGGTTTTTTGTCCGTATTATTTGGTTGTAATAACTGTACGAATATGGTAATCACAACTATTTAAAGAAATTATTTGAGAGTTACTTAAAGTTATTATTATGTAAAAAACCAATCTTACTATCTTTATATTGCCACCCGATCTTTAATTTTCGTTATTTTACAACCATTTCGGAAATACCTAATGTTTTGCCAATACTAAATATAATAATTTTAAACTATTTTTGTTTTAATAATTTTTAATTTTCCTTTTAATAATAATAAGGAATAATAGATGATGTTTACAATGTACACAACCTAAGGTAGATCTATATATATATATATATATATATATATATATATATATATATATATATATATATATAAATTTGGTTATTTGCAATCTTTTTAAAAATAATAATATTAAGCAAATTTAATAAAAAGTTAAATAATCACAGAAGTACTTTATCCTCATACATAAATAACCATATAACTAGATACAAAAATTGGTCAAATATAAATTATACATAGGTATTAGTTAGCTAATGATAAATATTTTTCAATAGATTTGAAATTAATTCTTTAATTCGACCTTTCTTTGCTTAATAAAAAAAAATATTTTTTTAACCTTAAAGGCAATTTTTAATCAATTTTAATATCAAAATTCTAAATATTTTTGGTAAATTACTTTAATAATTTTACAGCAAGTAAAACATATGTATTAAAGCTTTTCTTCTATCTATATGGAAGATCTAATACATGCAATCTTTTTATTCTTCTTATTTCTTCGGAACCATCAAGCAGACTAATAGCAAAAGAATTAACATGATCGCTTAATCGTTGAACACATCTTGTAATAAATTTTTTAATTTCCTCTTTAATTAATGGAATATTTATATCTTTATGTAAGATTTTATTGGTTACAAACCAAGGCGCATTTACAATAGTTCTTAGTGTTTTCGATTGAAACCGTTGGAGTATTTAAATGTTGGAATCACTTGACGTTTCCCAAAGTTTGTTTTGATGCTTTTCTATAGAAAAAATTGACTTTATAAACAATTTAACTTCCCCATTTCTCAATGATTTGGAATAAAATTCAGTGTTTGGAACAACATTCGCTGAACAGAGAATCATTTTGCCTATTTCTGTTACATTTGGTAAGTAAATATTAGGTGATTTTGGGGTTGCTTCACTGGATTCTGCTACTTCTTCATCATCTACTTCATCAACACTGAGAGCTGTAAATTTATTATTGCTTGAGCAGCTAGGTACATCATTCTTTTTGTTGATATTCATTCATTGATTAGTTGGTTAAATGAATGATGTTTACAATAAACACACCTAAGTAGATAGATGCGAAGAATCCTGATGAAGGATGTAGCGGTCCAAAAAATGCAGCATTTCATATTGCTAGTATCTAATTTTTCTTTTTTTCTGTAGAAAACGTCCGCATGCATTTGTAAATAATTTTTCTTTCTAAAAATTTGTAGAATTTAGACTAAAAACTGAACCTTAGCAAAATAAAAGGTAAATTTTAATTCATTTACAATAATAGGGAACTTTTCGCAGATTACAGTAATTTTTTGTATTTTCAAATTCCAGTATTGACTAAATTATTGTTATTATAAGTTTATATGTGCGCAAACATTTATTTTTTATCATGTCGTTTTTTGTTGTTATTTTTTCGTTTACACAATCGATTTTTTATGTTTCTGACTAATAAGTTCGTTGCCTCTCGTAATTAACAGTAAAGAATCAAATTGGCTTGGTACACTTTGTTTAAACGTATTGCAACCCCAAATATAGTTTGTTAGTAAATAAAGAATACATACAGAACATAGGTAACAAGATTATATATTATTAATGAAAAAAGTAAATTATGGTATTAATTGTTCACTATTTAACATGCTAACCAATTTTTCTGTGTGTATTAAATTTTTTATTAAATGCTTATTTCTTTCCTAGAGAATTTTACAAGGGATCATAGTCCTAATCCATCATAAACTGTAAAAAATGACACGATTCTGGCATTCATACATATGAATCAGATTCAGTAGGTTTTAAAGCTGTTATACTTTATTATATCCATCCGACCTTAATTCAATAATGTCGCAGCATTTTTTAGCTTATTTTTATTAAAAATAAAATCATTAATTTGTTTCTCCGTCGGGTAACGCTACAGTTATACATAGTGAAACATTCACAAACAGTTCCCGCCGCAGTGGAACATTTCTGCATAAACAGACAAACAAATTGTAAAGCACACAAAAACCAACTTGAAACAGAAAAGAATATTAAAAAAAATAGAAGCCCAACAACGTACTTAAAGCTGTTAAGCACAAAAAAAAATACGAAAATCAAACCAAAGCAAACGAAGAAAATAGAAAAACAGTTCATCCAAAAAAATTCATTTAAATAAATTCTCAGCTATTTTGTAAAACCAATCTCATAAACACTCATGATGTGCAAATTCAAATAAACCTAGCCAAATTTAAAACGCGCCAAAAATCTTCCAACTTAAAGAACGCAAACTCTTCGAAACAAACTATAGCAACAACACTGAGCGAACCCTGCTATGGTTGCATGAAAATCCTATATTCGTTCAGCCATGTTTATTTATGATGTAAACAAACAATTAAGGAGGAAAATTACGACATCTGCTACAGAGCAACATACTTCTGCCGCAGTTCAGTTTTCACAAAACCGAATGGCTGAATGTGATGCTTGCAAGCGACCTACGAATTCAAAGCAGAGCAGCTCAAGTTCACTCAACAAATAAATCTCATTTAATTGCTAGATATGTTGTTTATGGGCTCATTTTGTCTCTTTCGCACTTTACCAATAATTGTACAACGTTTTCTCTCGCACAATGTTTTACGCTTGCCGGGAATGCTTTATTGCCCATGTGCCTGCCATTACTATTGGTATTGCTTATTTGTGTATATTAAAGATATCTGTTTAGTTATATGTTGCTTTACGTTAGTTCTTCAGCACAGCTTTTTTCTCTTCTCTTTTAACAACACTCTAAGTAAATACACTAATTCGTAGAAATCACTTTGTATGAGGAAAGCCAGCTGTTTTTGGAAAATAACATATGTTGTATTGTTTTTGTACAAAAAAATTTTGTTAACAAAGAAAATAAAACACTCCAAGAACAAGGGATATTAATAAAACAAAATTGTAAATGGGCTTAAATTTATGGCCACATCAAACTCCGCCCTTTCAGTGTTGGTAAACGAATACGTTTTAAGAAATAAAAACAATTTTTTGAAGGCTTGTGAAATTTGTTTCGTCTTTCAAGATATACAAATAAAATCTATTTTAACAGTCGTAATATTCTTAATAAATTTGTTGTTTTTTAACACTGCAGTCCAACCGAAAAAATACCTGTTTGAGCTGTAAGCTGTCGTCCAATGACAGCACGTGTTGCAGGATTAATGGCATTTGAATTTTTAACCCACCAAACAAATGATTTTGCGTTTAAAGGAATATAGGTATATAACATTTACGCAGAGCGATAAATTAAATAAATCTTATGATGCCTGTACTCTTATTTTTTTTTATTAATAAATTAACTTTAAAAATTATGTTAAATATTAGCAACATTTTAAAGACAATGTAGCAACATATTGCGTTGATGTAAGACGAAACATATTTTGGAAAAATTTTCTTAAATAATATATCGGTGTAAACTGAGTAAGTATGATACCACAAAACGGACAAGAATGAATTATCTCAAAATACAGACAAAAAATTTGTCACCAAAAATTTTAAAAGTTTTTGTACTTGTTCTATACCTATTTTTAGTAAGTGATTAAATTCGTTGGTTCATCCTATGACCATACACGTTTTGGCCCTTTTTAGTAAAGCTAGAACCTTCTTAATTGGCGTTTTTAATTGACTTTAAAAGTTTTATACGAAATTTGTTTATAACTGTGAAAAAAAGCTATAAAAAATTTTTAAGCTGCTTAGATGTAATATGAGCAGTGGAAAAAAAATTGTGAATAGCTTATATAGCATAGGTACGTACATGTTTTAATAATAAACTGATACGGAGACAATCAGTCTATCGATTAAAACGTGTTATCATGCAGTGAAGAAACACTAGTTCTTCAAAAAAACTGTTTTACACGCAATAATTATTAAATTGGATGTGGAATATATTCTTCCTTTATATTATTCAAATATTAGTTTGAAATCCTTGGAGGGAGAAATACTAGATTTTAGGAAAAAAAAAAACAACTTTAATATTTAAAAAGAGGAAATAACACTATGTTGTCTTCAGAAGGACCGCTTTCATAATTCTCTTATAATTCTGCTAATATTGTGGAAATGAATTCAGTTGAGTTTAGTTGACCTATTCGCCTAAGCAAAGTAATGAAACTCTATTTTTACTGAGCTCATTTGTAGCTCATCATTATTCATAACTAAAATAAATAGCTATAAAATTAAAACTTAAACGAAACCTAAAAACTATTTTGGTAATCAGATAATATTTTATTATAAATCTATATTCTTTTTTTAATTTTAACGGTTTACAAAAATAGATCTTTAAATTGTGCTTAATATCTGATAAATTTATTACAGAAGAAAAACAAACCAGAGCTACTTCTGTGTAAATCAAAAACAAAACACTAAAAATCTTATGAGCTTAAACAATTGTACTAAACAGATCAAGTGGACTTATACACTATACTAATTGAACCATTTAAATCATTATAATGAGTTCAGCTAAAAACAGCACTCACTTTAGTTTGTAGAGGGTACAAAAAAGGTAATACAGCTTTTTTAGAGATGTCACGTATTGCATGTTGTATACACACATAATGATACAGGGAACAAACTATTTTAAGTTAGGACATATTATTTAAAAACAAAGAAAAAAATATTGGTTAAACAAAATTCACAAACTGCAATGTTGCAAACCATTTCAAAAAAATTATTTGAAGATCATAAAAAAGAGAAAAAATATAGATCGGTTAGCAGTATTTTTTTATTTGCCTTTGTAAAAATAATTGTGTTGTCTACATCTTTTATATTTGATCGCAAATATTCCAAAATCAAAATTATAAGAGGCAAACGTGTTAAGTACCTAAAATAACTTTTATTTTGTGTCCTTATTTTAGTCGATATTTTGAACTACAATTCATCGAACGTGCTTTATTTCTTCCTAAATATAGAACCCCTTGACTAGAAACTTATTATTTTTCTGGTATTTTTGTTTATATTTTGTATCTTTAAAATTTATTCCACTATATAGGCGTGTATAAGTCACGTATGGTGCCATGGAAATGTCCATATCGTTTTTACCATTATTACTATTATTATTATTATTATCATCATTATTATTATTATTATTATTATTATTATTATTATTATTA
The DNA here is from genome assembly GCA_937654795.1 of Cistogaster globosa. Lineage (NCBI taxonomy): Eukaryota > Metazoa > Arthropoda > Insecta > Diptera > Tachinidae > Cistogaster > Cistogaster globosa. The sequence continues at coordinate 81,520,084 of OW569403.1, forward strand.
TTATTATTATTATTATTATTATTATTAACATTGTTAATTTTAATTTAAGAAACTTGTTTTTAAATATTTAATCTTTAAAGTAAAATAAAGTAATGGCCAGTGGGTAAAAAAATTAACGTGATCTTAAACTTTTTTATTTCAATTTAAAAATCGAAAATAATTTATTCGTTAAAAACTTAAGCCGTAATATTAAGCTATTTAAAATTGTCAAAAGTCTATATTCTTCCAGAAGCACAAATTCTGTTTCCTTAAAATAAGACAGAAAAACTTAAGTCTGACGTGAAAATTATTACTGTTGGCGACTAAGATATTATTAGAATTAAGTTTAATTTTATTATAATTACACTTTGTTCTACTCTCAAGTATTAATCTTAACTATAGAGAAAGAACTCCATAACAAAACAAAACAAAACAAAAAACAAAAACAAAAATAGTTTAAAACCCATAATTCAAAAATTTAGGTAATTAAAGAATGTGTCTTCTTCATCACTTAATGTTTATTCCAAAGTAGTATAAAGAGATTTTCGAAACCAAAGAAAAATATATACATTATTAAAAAATAAATTTAAAAATCGTATGATATTAATTCTACATCGTATGGGACTGGAAAACGTCAATTTTTATTTTGCTAATTGAATGGTTAAATTTTTTGTTTAAGGAGGTTTTTTTTGTTTTTTCTAAAATTTTTTAAAACGTTTACAAATAGCTTAAGCACCCAAGTAGAGAAATAAAGCAAAAGTACCAACAAAAAACATTAACATAAAGTTAATAAAATTGATTACATACCTGTTCATATTCATGTACCTAAACTTTCAGAAAAAAATAAAGCCGGCAACGAAAATATATTAAAACATTTACATATAACTATTTCAAGTGTGCAAACAAACATACGCACATGTAGGTTACTTGAATCTCGATCATTAAAAATTACGCAAGCTCTTGAAAAAGAATAGCTGTACAAAAGTTTCATACTGGTCATAAAAGCAAGCTCCAGCCGTGTTAAAACCATAATGATCTTTTGAGTGAGCATGAAACACGAGATTTTAGTCAGAATTACCAACACCCGAACTAAATTATTTTTAGTGTAAAGGGTGTGATAACTTTGGGGGAAAACAAACAGAAATTACACACGTTTCAAACCTAATCAAAATATATTCAGACATATATTTCAGAAGCAGTTGCGGTTAAAAATATAGATATTCTCAGCTTTTGCTTAAAAGATGCTTTGCTTGTAACATATATGAAATTTTCTTAAATTTTTAACTAACTATAAAAATTTATCTCTTCTTATCTACAGCTAACGTAAAATTATTTTTCGCTACTCACATTTTATGTATTCCGTGCAAGAGATAAATTTAAGCACAATAAAATTTTGTGTAACGTGTACTTTTAATAAGATGACTGATCCAATATTGTTTCATAATTACGAAAACATAAAAGGTAGCTATAGACCATCTGTTCTTCGAGGCCACCAGAAGTTCATGCTGAAGTATAGCCTTATAGCAATTTAACAAGACTGCCACCAGTGGATCTATCTCCGTGTCCCTCAGACGGGTTACGGACCTGCCGAGTTCGTCCGTAACTATGTTATCAGATATGCCTGAGTGTGCTGGCACTTATTATAATTTCAGGTTGAAATGTCTCGCCATCTCATCTAGAGATGTCTAGCGTTCACGAACCAGTGTTGATCCCGTATAGACACCCAATAAAAAGTTTAACGCGGTACAGATCTGGATCTGTGGTACCTGAGGTATCTTATCCAGCTCACTGCCCTTTTTGTGGTTAATATTTTGCAACCGATACTAATACTGCAAAATCAATATCAAAAATGATAGTAGGTAAGCTAAAATTGGTTTTATCGGGAACAGCCAAGGCCTATCCCAAGATGGCCGCATGGCCAAAGTTCAGTGGTCTTCGTGCCAAGTTTTTTGACCATAAGATCGGCCGCTAGATAGTGTAACAAAGTAAAGAGCGTTTTTGATGGTACTGTACGTATTATACATGTGACCATCAAAGCTGAAGTACGCAGAATTCTGTTCAGTATATTGCAGTTATTCAGTCTGGTGGTTGCAGGCGACTGTATATGATTTGCAAGAGAACCAGAAAGTTAAATTTTTTGGCTTTATCAACGCCACCGTCAAACCAATTTGTGGAACAAAAGCTAATAACGGATCTTTGGGTTTTAATTGTGTTAAGGCTCTCATACGCACTTCTATTTCCCGTAGAGCAATAACCATCATTAACTTGATTTTGTTTCTGCTTAAGGATGATGACGCGGTTAATAGTGGAATAGAGGGTACAGCAGGTGGTATTGTTATCTCTTATCCATTTGTTTTTGGTATATTAACATCAAAACGCGATTTTTTTTCGGCTCCGAAGCCGAGCTGTCAGTTTCTGTGTTGTCCTCGCTACCGCAGTTACGTTTGCGATGTAATCTTTTGTACTCATCTAAATGGTATTAAAGTTGTCTTACTAGTCGTGTGCATTTTTTAGCTTCTAAATACATTTTCAATTTTTCACACATGCAACAATGAGTGTTCTATGAAAGATATTACAAATCGTTTTTCATTCTCATCTGCAGAAGCTATGTCCTCCAAAGACACGATGTCATCTTGCAACTCATCAATATCCTTCCGCATATAATAGGACATAATTTCATAATTAATATGGTCTGTTAATTAATATCGCGTCAAAAAGCTAGTATGCCGTTCCGGGATTGACACCCCAGTTTTTTCCTATAGCCTTTCTGCACCCATAAAGGACTACGGAAGTCTTGTCCGCCCTGATTCTGACTTCTATTACCTTGAAAAATTAGTTTATTTTGAGTGAAAGAGGGAGGGGACATTTTATGTTTTTTATTATGATTCGTTTATTGCCTTTTCTTTGCTTTTACTATATATTTGTACTTTCTTTTTTTTCTTTAGGAAGAAACGGAAGTTCTGTTACTGTATCAAACCACTGTTGTTTTTGTGCGCTTTTAGGAGCAAACGACTTTTGATGTTAAAACATGAGCATCAAATTGCTTATAAAACTGAAAATAACCAAGAATAGTGGTCCTAAAACCATTTAACATTAAAAGAAAAATCTTTGTAAGTAATCTTAAGTAACCAAATAAGTCTATGAAGGTATATTTGTAGTCGTGTGCAAATAAATGTGTTGGTGATCATGATGGTCCTATATTAAGTTTGTGCATTCTGCTAAACTACAGCAACTCGGCACACAAAAATAATGAACTGCATACAAAAAAACACAAAGAAAAAATTTAAGCAGTTAAGTTTACAAGCCACACATGTAGCCGTTTTCTTGTATAAAAATAAAGCCCAACCAGTTTTTTTCTGTTATTTGGAACAACGAGAAAGTATGTGACCAGTCAACCATTTAGCCAACCAACCACACACTCTTTAAATATTTCCTTTAGAAGCTTTAAACATTTTTACACCAATGAAATTTGCAGCCGCAGCAACAGTATCAGTTGGAAATATTCACCGTTTGAGTTAGATTTTCAAATTGCTTTACTGGTGCGATTGTGTGACAGTCCAACTTAATGGGTTTTCTCAGCATGGCGGCTGTTAAATATGATATTAATTAATTGGACACTTAAGTTAACGACATTTCTACTTTGACTTCTTTTTGTTATACGTGTATATTATTTTTTGTAGTTTCTTCAATTTTATGTTGTAGTTGGAGTTCTGTTGCACTTTCTTAGTAATCAACCTAAAACGAACAGTTTTATTTACTCGACTTCACACCGAGACAATTTTTATTAATTGTCAAAATGGAGGTGGTAAGTGGAGCCTCTGTATACTGAACTGATTAATGTACTACACAATGCTTCCCCTTTGTCTCTCATTCAAGAATCAGCCATTAAATGCAAAGAATTTCCAAAGGAATATTTTACAATAGAACAGGAATGTTTTGCATGTTGAATTTTAAAGTTCGAGTTAAAAACTATATGCAAGAGATGCAAAGATCATATCTTTTCATAAATTAGGTTGACTTTTTAAACAAGTGAAGTTTTTTTTTGACAAAGTTTGAAATAAATAAATTCTAACAAGCCACGGCACACACAACAACACGTAATAGTTCCACTTTCAGTTCTTGGTTTGTCCATACCGAATACGATATATATATATACATATATATATATATATATATATATATATATATATATATATATATATATATATATTTATGGTTTGTATATGTTTTGTATACGAATAAATATATATATATATATATATATATATATATATATATATATATATATATATATATATATGGAATATCGTATATATATATCCGTTGTTATAAGACTTTTTAGAGGTCAATCAATAATTATATTGTTTGGTATAAAGTTATTCGGATTTGTTTTGCCAGTAAATATTATACTGTTGTCATACCTTTCGGTGAAGATTGTCGTCACTGGCTGATTATTTGGTACGTTTGGTGAGCGCTTGCGATGTGAGAACATCATTTTCAAGCCGCGTTTTGATTAATAATGGTTTAATTATTCAATTATATTGTTATTTAGTAGAAAATATAATGGTTCCACATCTATGAATTAGCTGTAAAAGGGCACAGAGTTCAAATAACTTAAAGTTACAATACTATTTAAAGATAATTTTAGACCATCAGGGAAATTGTGCCAATTAATAAGGTGACATATTCTTACACTTTTCTTTTTTCATCAAAAATTACAATAATAATAGTATCTATATAGAAAATTTGCTGTTTACTTATTTAAACTCAAAACAAAAAGGTAAAATTATAATATTATTGATGTTTAATTAAGATTTGTATCTAAAGCCTTATGTCTGTTTAGAATTTATGTTGCTTATTTTTTGCACTATTAGGTGGGGGTTTCTGCATAGATTCTTTCTAGTAAACTGTTAACGGTATATTTATTAACCATTGCTACTTTGCTTATTTTAATAATTTCTTGTTTTTTTTTTATTATTTTTTGTATGCTATTAGATATACCTAAATGTTTTTCTTATTCTATTATAAAAAAAGTAATATACAACAAAACACAAGTTTATATCACTTAATTCTTGAACTAAACAAATTAGCTTTTTTTTGTGGCACACAAACATGAAAGTGTCTAATGTCTAATTCGTCAAAACGCAACATTTTTATAGGTTTCATATCAAAAGACTATGAACCTTATAAAACCGCAGTAATTTCAAGTTTGTTTTCTAAATTACTTTACAACTATTTTGCTAGAAAAATTATATATTAACCCAGCGTTTAAAAAATATGCATTCCAATGACTTTCTTTATTTTTTTTTAGTTATTCTTAAAAATGTTCTAGTGAAATTATTGCGTATTGTTATGGCCCTCCTCGATTGTGCTCAATATATTTTATTTCTTATCTGCATACAAGCCTAAGGAAAACTTAATAGGAAATAAATAACAGGACTAATCATTAGAGTATAGTCTTGAAGGAAAAATACGAAGAACAAGGTAATAAAAAATTAAGCCTTACACAATCTGTCTATTCTAACCTTTTTACAATTAATAAGATTTTCGACAAATCAATCAAATGAATATTCTAATATATTGGAAAACAAATCATTAACACATTTTATCAAAAATTTTTGATAAAATGTGTTAATAGAGATATTGGCCACGACTACGTACGTCTGATATACATGAGGAGTTTTTGTTACTAAAATATCGCTAATTTTTCTTCTACCACACGGAAAAACAGGCGAAAAAATATACTGCGAAATAATGACACCACATCATATAAAATTAATATTTTAAGTTAAAATATCAAGTTTATGTAGGAATAAAAAAGAAAATTTAATAGACAATTTTATTTAATTTTGTATTATATTTTAAATTTACTACGAATTATGTCAGCTTTTTCAAAGCAGAATATCAGAAAGAAACATAAAGAGAAAATGGTTACATCAAGTACGATTAATTAATTAAAATATATAAAAAAGTATCGAAGTAAATTAAATTTGTAATTATTTTTCAACCAAATAAAATTTAATTTGAAATGAGAAAAACAAAAACAAATAAATAAAGTTTGTAAGATAACGCAAAACTCTATCTTCACAACATTTTACTATCGTTAGTTTGTATTTTCTTGACAATAATTTTGGGGAAACTAGTGGTTTTTAAATGCTGTTACCTTGTAATTCTATATTTACAAATTATGTTAATTTTTTTTTCACTTTAAAAAACAAGCAAGTTCTTAGAAAGAATCAAAAAATATAATTCAATTGGTCATCATGATTGGTATTCAAAAATAGACTGATTCTTATATACAGAAATTCGTTCTTGGAATTCTTAAAATTGTTGAATTTATCTTAAATAATTAAAATATTTGTCATACAAAATTAAAACTTACTTTAGTTTTATCTCACCTCCTCATTCATATATGTCACTGTTTGTAAATATAAAAAAAAATATTATTTATTTGTGAGCAGCAATAAAAAACTTCTTGTTATTATATCCAACTCTTATTCTCCCAAATAAGTCTGCCTTGCACTGGCAAGAAGAATCCTTAGAATTTCAAATGCCTGACATCGTTTGTTTTACATCTTGTAGTTGCAGAAAAAGAAGTTGAGTTTATTTTGTTTTTTCTTTGGGGAGTTCATAAAAATTCATTTAATTAGTTTGCGTAGCAAATTTTTGTTCTTTTTTTGTTTTCGTTGCTTTTCTTGTTTATTTATTTTGTAGTTTCAGAAGATGAAACTAAGTAACTTCTTTTGTACTACGTCTTTTGTAATTTTGTTTATAATTAAAATAAATTTAATGTTCTCGTTAATTCTACCACAAAAATGTCAGTAAGAAAGAATGAATCTTGCAAAATAAACCAAATTGTGAGGGTGGTCTCATGAATAATGGTTTAACTAGTTAAGAGTTGTTATTTTAAATATAATTTTGTACACTTTTAAACTCAAATAAATTAAGAAAACAATGTTAGTTCTACAATTTCAATAAATTTAAAAATATGAAGAGTTGCCCGACAAAATGTCTTGAGATGTATTTTATGATAAGCGTGGTATGACTTTATTGCATATCGCCAAGAATTAAGTACAAAAAATATAGAATTTAACATGGCGGTGAGATGCGACTTTTGATTCAAACTATTTTATTTGCTAAAACGGTTCTGTTCATATTACTAAAAGAATTTTCAGAAAGAATTAGTCATGTACTGATGGCTATGTTAAAGATTGTTATATTTTTTCACGGACTCTGAACCAAATTTCTTAGGTCATACGACTAAAAAAAAATCATATAAACAGTTTTTTCAAACACATAAGTTTTTTTTAAAACAGATAATTTTTGTAAGATTTTTTTTTTTTTTTGTTAAATTACTAATTTTCTAAACCTAATGTATTTGGAACTAAACAATTAAAAACTCTTTAGTTGAATTGAATGGTACTGAAATATGTTTCTTTTTTTTTTGTAAATTATTTATTTTTTTTTTTTATTAAAAAATTAACCTTTAAAATATTACCGTGCAGTAAAAATGTACAATGTTTTTTTATTCTAGAATGTTCTTCGTCTATGTAAAACAATAATGTTTGAGAATGAATAAAAAATAATATAAGCCATATTAAATAATGGTTTTATTTAATTGTTACTTTGCGTCATATATACATACCATTAAATAACAAAAAAGTAGTACATATTCAAATTGAAGAAATTTCTTCAAAATAATTAATGTATAAAAATAAATTTCTTACGTTCAACACACTATTTCATAGTGTTTAGGTGAATTATTAAAAATTCACAACTGAACTCAATGAAAATATAATGTTGCAGCTTAGATGCAAATGTGTTTTCATCTTGAATAAAGGCAAGAAGTTTGTAAGGTTTATATTATACTGTGTGCGTAATATATGACGATGTTTTAATATCTAGTAAATTACACTTAGGGTCTGATCTATATCCGAAAAGATTGGCCTTTAATATTAAAGCTTGGAGGTTTGTATTTTTTAAATATCAAAATCTAAAATCTTTTTCATAAAAATTATTTTTAAATAATTAAAAAAAATCCATAAAATAAGATTCAATTAATATTTCATTATTAAATTAAAAAAATATAAAAAAATAAGGAACATTAGACAACACATAAAGTATTCCAATTCTAAATCATTTAAATGAGACCTATTATCTAAACTTTAAAATTATCGTGCTACTTGCCCGAATAAGTTATTTTAATCACCGATATTGGTTAAAGCACTTCTCGATGGCCAAAATAAAATAAAGCCAAAAGTCAAAGTTCAACAATAATCAATTTTTGATTTTACTTTTCTTTATTTACTGTATACGGCTGACTTTTTTTTCGACTCTTTTTTATACAGTTTTAAAGATGTTGAAAAATAAAAACAACAAATAAAACATCACATCACACTATGATATTTTATTTTTGCTTAATGCGCAGGCACTTGCAATAATTTAATAATTAAAAATTAAACTTATTATCGTCATTTTAAAATAAGATTATAATGATGTATGAGAGAATTTTTAAAAGTAGTCGCAACTTAAAGCATAATCAAGCAACCACTTACATGAATGTTGTATCTAAAACATTTATTTCTTTTGTGTCTGGTAAAAAAAAAGCGTGTGAAACCTTTTATTTGAAAATGAATTATGTGAATTGTTATCAAATAATTGCTGGCACTTGAAATTATACAATTAACAAACAAATAAAAAGTATAAATTACACATGCACAATGTACAACACATATATATATAAGAACATGACACAAAAGGGTTAAATGCCCAAGTGTAGGCTCATTTATTATCCACCGTCTTTTTAATAAAGTTTAAGAGTTTTTTATTTAAGGTTCTTTTCTCGTTTTATCCAAAAGTGTCCATGTGAATTTTTAAAACCAACACAAGTAAAGATTTTGTTAAAAAAACAATTATATTTATATATATATTAATATATACGTGCCTACATATGTATATTCTTTTTATTTTTTGCTTTTGATTGGTATAGTTAAGTAGCGGTAAATATGGTCCATATTCGTTTTATCTTTATGGTCGCGTTTAGTGAATTTAGAAGAATTATTGCACAATTTTCAGTGATAAATAAATATAAAATTTTTGTTTCCTTTTCATTTAAACAAATAGAATTAGGGTTTGCATGTTGTATATAATATAATATAGAAACATACATATGTATCATTCTCCTAGAAGTTTCAGCACCATTTTGAGACCGAATAATTTTATGATCAAACTATCAAACTAAATTTTAAACAAAATTAATGTATTGTGCAACGTTTTAATATATTTTTATGAAAGCGAACAAAATAACAATTAAACAAATCTTTACTTTCCCGAAAACAGCTCAAAGTAATAGAATAGGGTGCTTTAAAAAAAATTCGAACTTACATATGTGACAAAGGTACGATCTAATTAATCATAAAAAAATTTTATTATGTTCATATGTTTAAAGTCATGAAACTATTAATATCTGACACCTAAATACAGAGTACAGAATTTTTCATTTATGACTATTCAATTTTAAAAATTTTTCATATTTTTAATAAAATAGATTTCTAATACTTGTTTTTTATTTTTCACTTTAATAAACGATCATTAAAAAAGTTTCTGCCTTCGATCACACATGAATGTGTCTGTTTCGTTTTTAAGCATTCATATATGGAAGAATGAATATATAAGGGATGAATAATATCATTCTCATTAATGCTGCTTTTCAGAAACGAATGGTTATTTTTTTAGCGTTGAAAAGTTTTTATTTATGAGAATTCAAAAATCAAATTTATGAAAAAAATTTATTTCTTATTGACGGTCATTTACGATCAAGAAAAAAATTGTCTGCCTACAATCCCACATGAATGTGTGTATTGGCATTGATATAAGTAAGGGTGAAAAACAAAGAAAATCCGTATTATGAAAAACAAATGTATAATTAATAACAAAAAACATTATATAATGCTTACGATATATTTCTATATATCTTTTTTATGCAAACATATTAATGTATATGTGCTTTTTTCCTTTAGACCAAACAAATAAATAAATGTTAATAAACCATTTAAGAAATTGTTTTTTCATTTAAAACAACTTATATAAGAAACTTTTTAAAGTTCTAACTGGATCCGATATAGTAAACTTTGATAACTAAAAACTAAAATTTGTTCACAAACATACATTTTCCACTAACAAATAAGAACAAATACTTTGTTATTGCATACGCCCGCAGTTGCGTGAAAACCAAATGAATTTAAAGTGTACATACTCAAACATGATTGAGAAGTGAACGCTCAATAAAATATTTTTTCTATGGTCTTTTCACTTATGAAAAATTATCAAAATTTTAAATTCTTATAAATGAGCACTTGCATAAAAAAATATTATCTTATTTTTCACTTTTGAATAGAAAGAAACAAAAATAAATCATCCCTCTCATAAATGAAAAAACCAAAATGTTTTCTAACCTCTCACTCATTTATGAAAAGAAGTAACAACAACTAAAATGTCTCACTGCTCTCTCATGTGTGAGAAGTGAGGGAGCATTTCGGTCATCTACCTAAATATCTATAGAAATGTACTAACATTCGACCTGAACCAATTGTTGGCTTAGTAAAGAAGCAGTACTCAAAAAAAAAATTAATTTATTAATAGATTGGTACCAAAAACCAACAGCTTCTGGAAGAATCATTAACTTTTATTCTAAACACAGTAAACGAATTATAATAAATGCAGCTAAAAATTTAATAGAAAGGATACTTACGATAAGTGACATTGAGTTTCATAAAAAGTATATGTAGAAAATTAGAAATGTATTAAATGATAATAATTTTCCTATTCATCTTATAAATAGATTAATAAGACAGTATAAAAATAGGAATAATATAAATACAAGAAATATAATTGACCCAATGATTAATAAGTCTTTAATTTGTGTACCAGGAATATCAGAAAGGTTAGAGAAATCAAAAATTTGTGACTGCAGCAAATAAAGAATGGCATACAAAACACACTACACACTAAAAAGAATATTTAGCAAAACTAAAGATAAAATACCGAAGCAAGAATTATCAAATTTAGTCTATAAGACTCCATGTAGCGGAAACAATAATGAGATTTGTAATAAAGTATACATAGGAACAACGAAAAGTAAAGTAAAAACTAGAATTGCTGGTCATAAATCTGATCAAAGATATAAAAATATTAATTCACAAAAAACTGCATTATCATCTCATTGTGCCAGATTAAATCACTATCCCAATTTTGAAAATGTTTCAGTAATTAACATAGAAAACAATTATAAAAGACGTTATATTTTAGAAATGTTACAAATTATTAATGCACCAACAGCACAGAGAATTAATTTAAAGGCAGACACAGATAATGTAGCGCAAATTTATAGATTTTTAGTAAATAAGAAATAATTTTGTACTTTGTATTTGTTTTTTAAGTTTTTTATTTGACAAAATATTTTTTGTTTTCCGAAATATGTTACTTTAAAAAAAATTTTTATTGTATTTTTTGCTGCTGTTTTATATTGTTTCAATAAATATTTGTTTTCCTGAAGATGCTACACAATGGAGTAGCGAAATTTTAAAAATATATATAATAAATAAAACACCTATTGCTTATAAATTAAATAAAATATAATTATTAAAAAGGTCAAATAAAATCATTATAAAAATAATACAAAACTTTATTTATTTAAAAAATTCAGTCTTTTACTGAAATTTGAAAAAAAATAGTGAAATTCTGCAGCTACCTTTTCATTGTAGGACTTTAAAAAATGTCAACATTCAGGCCAGCCTTGCTCATCAAGCATGAGTTATTACTCTTTGATATTTTGCAATATATCATGTTAAATATTCAATTTAGAGGAAAGTTACGAAAGTAAAAGCTGTAACAATCATCAAAATTTTTAGAAAAGGTTATATTTATTAGGTTAGGAAACAAACAACAGAAAGTAAGCATATTCCCAAACTTTAATAGGCGTGCAACACGCCTTAGTCTTTACTGATTGACTTCAATTTTTTTTTAATTCTTCTTGCATCAATTTAAGGCGATTTTAATTTTACCTATCACTCCTTAAAGCATATGAAACATATAAAACAATCATTTATATTAAATTTAAATGAATTAAACATGCAGATATAAAAGTTATCAAAGTGTGACGAATTTTTTTTCTGTATTTTAAGCCGTTTTTAAAACAGCGTCTAAATAAAACCACAATCATGTTCAGATACTGCTGTCATCTCAGAATACAGGTTAATTTATCAAATTATTAACACAACTTTGAAAACAAGAACATGATTAATTTTTGACAAACTAGAAACAAAACCCAAGCAAAAAATGTATGACACACCCCGTCACTTAAAACAGGAAAACAGCAACTAAAATGCAAAACCTTTAATAAAAAATACATCTTTTTCTGGCTGAGAAACAAAATGTCTTGGTTGGGATTGGATAATGGCTTAAAGCTGTAATTCATTGGAAAGGTGTCGCTTAAATTAAGTTTGGTGTTGCTTTAGTTAACAAGCTCAGTTTTGAAAAATGACACCATCCAATACAAAAACGAAAGAAACAAGTAAAAATTGACGATGATCCACTAGCCCTAACGTTTTTTAAGCAAGACTGCGTTTGGCTCGTGAACTTAATATTTAATTCTGTTTCTCTTATTTATTTATTTTTGTTTTTTGTTTTTTTTTTTTTTTTGTTTTATCCACTCCAACTGCGTATAAAAAGATTCACGAACAATGATCGTTGGTGAATTCCTGTGGGGTTGCTTAGGCAGTTCATAAGTTACTCCGTTGCTCCATTTTTCATTTTTATCAAAACAACTCTCAAAAGGGTATCAGTTTAATTCAAATGTATGACACTCATAATTTTTGTATGATTTGTTTTTGTTTTTGGCAAGATTTATAACTTTACGTTCTACAAATTTTTCTTTAAACAAAGATAAATACAAACTTTTTTGAACACATTACCAAATTTAAGTTATTTGCTAAAATCAGTTGTTGAACTTGGAAATTTTCTGTCTTTAAGAAGTGCACACAAAGAATTTAAGTTGGCTTTTTGCTCATCTAAAGTTTTTTAGGCAATACTCCGCTGTTAGGTGTGAGTTCACATTAGAACAATAATTAGTTTTGTCTCTTACACCTTCCTGCAAGTTTAATTTAAAATTAGTTTTTATTTTAAATATCACAGATTTTTTATTAAGCTCTAAATATTAATTAATTAATTAAAACCAAAAGAACATTTGGTATTGGTATTTATTTTTAATATGCAAACAAAGTAAGCTTTTACAAAATTAGTTAAGCAAGGAGAAACGAAATCGATTTCAAAAAAAAAAAAAATAATAAAAAAAGAAAACATTGTGTAGCAATATTGCCTTCTTACAATTTGTACTTTGAGACCTTAAAGTCTTACTTGCTAAATTCATCGAGTGTATAATTTTACTATAAACAAATCAATATTAACTGATCAATTGATGTGGTGGCTATTAAGACATTAATTGAAATTCTTATCAGTGTTTAACAATAGCTTTGGATCATCTTGTTAAATCCACTTTCGATTTGACAGCTCGTCGACAGACGAGTGACATTTTTTAAATTATGACTTTATGAAGACTTTAAAATAAATATCGTATGTACCTACTACTTTACCATCATCTTTGAAAACAAAAACTTGAATCAAAAAAAAATATAAGAGTGCTATATTCGACGTTGCCGAAGCTTATATACCCTTCACCATATATTTATACCCACTTGTATGAACATATATATATATATATATATATATATATATATATATATATATATATATATATATATATAGAGAGAGAGAGAGAGAGAGAGGAATGAATTGATATTTGGGGTGAACTTAAGTTTCTTATGCTCTGCACTTTCCTTCGTTAAAGAATTTATTGATATAGCAGCGCGAAAGGCAAGGCTCTTAGTAAGCTGAAATATACTGAAGATGTCAGATATTTGGTTTTCAGCTTGACTTCTACAATTATAATATAAAAAATGACTCAAAAGCGTAAAGGTGTTTTTTTTTTGTGCAAATATGGGGTTTTTAGAAAACATTTTATTGTTGATAGTGGTTAGTTATTTTTTGTGCATTTTTGGTTTTAAATGGAATTTCAAATTTTTTATTGCAAGTAGAATTTTTTGCAAAAATTAAAGTTTTTGGTGAACTTTTTGTGAAAAAAATATGTTGGTAAAATTTTAATCGTTTAGTGAAATTCCAATTTTTTGGTAATCTTTGATATTGCACACTGAAGATATATGGGGTGAAGTTAAGTTGCGTGTGCTCTGCTCTGTCCTTCATAAATAATCTATAGATAAATAAACGAAAAATGCAAAGCTCTTAGTAGGCTGAAAGTTCGCTGAAAGGAATATTCTGAAGATGTCAGATATTTAGTTTTCAGCTTCACTTGTACAATTATAAACAAGTAAGAGTGCTATATTCGGCTATGCCGAATCTTATATACCCTTCACTATCTATGTAACTATAGTTTAGTGAAGTAACTCCAATCAAAAAAGCAAATATTGGGATGATAGAAATATAGAAAATAAAAAAAATTTGGTACTGGATATAAACAATTTTACATAAAAGTGACATCGCTTCTTATTGAGTTAAACATTTTTAAACAAATTTAGTATTTCCTTAAAGACCTCTTCAAAAGCTTTAAAATGATGCCCATATTGATATTTTAAAAATTATGATAATTTCAGGGCCCCGTAACTCGAAAAATATGGGCGAGCGCCAATTTTTTCACACATGTTTTTTCTTATTTTTTAATTCTCTATCGTCCCATGCTTTTATTTTTTTTATTGGAGTTACTTTATTGTTCCAAATGACATGAAAAAATTAGAGGTAGGCGTGGTGTTTTGCCTGCTGCCTCGAATGACATGGACCGATCGTGCTGATTTCCAATAGCACCTCTTTCGCCACTATGTCTGATCGAATGACATACTTTTTTTTCTAGCACATCTAGTGCCTCGGCAAACATTGCTCAATCGACTTCGCTATGCATAAGAAGTGAGAATATATATACCTTATTGGGTCGGAAATGGATATTGTAGAAATTACACACGGAATGACAAACTTATATATACCCTTTTTCATCTTTTTGTGGTGAAGGGTATAATAAAGGAATTTTTGCAAATTTATAAATGCTTTAGTAAGTAAATCCAACAATCGTTTAGTTTATTGCATTGTAGCCTTATGCGTTGTTTAGTTTTTTTGCTTAAGTCGTGAGTGAATCAGTGAGTGAATGATTGTGTCGCATTGTGTTGTGCTGTCAAATGAATTATAGACTTGAGTCGTTTTGTATGTCTGGCAACAAGTTTTTATTTATAAACTCTGACTGTCTGTTAGTCCGTTTTTCTTTTCTTTTTGTTTTTTTGGTGAGTATGGTGGCATGATTCCCGGGTCGTATTATTGCAAAAACCACAAACATGATGTACTATTAGCATTGCGATGACTTTGTTGATTATTCTTGTTTTTGGTGACAATTTTGCGCATGCTTGACACGAATTTCGAATATTTTAAATCATTGGACTAATGCCGCCACGATTCTACCATGTACGTACTAACATGACCAAGAAATTAATACAATAAATAAACTAACTTGTAAGTTATGCGCCTTTTGATTGCGTTGGCCACAATGCAATAATTGCAAATACTTCGCTTATCCATTCGTATGTACGATTGTGTTTGTCTGTCCTTTTGTTAGTCTGCCAGTGCAAGCAAATATTCGATTTTTGAATACTTAATACCAGTTGCACTCTTAGCTTCAATTGAATTTCATTCAAATCCACTCTACTTATTACTCTACGGCATGTTATTCAATTCAGTTGTTGCTATTTAGTGGATGAGGTGGGCAACATTGTTTTCTTTAAGTTTTATATCCCAAACAATTTTCGTTCGTACTTTTGTTGAAAAGCAATTGTTTTAGACATTTCAACAACATAATTGATGTTATTGCTTTTTAATTCGTTTATTTAACGTGGTGTGAATAAGAATTATGTTTCGTGTATGCCGCCGTTTTACGAATGCAGGAGAGTTTTATAGAGAAATAAATTTATACAAATTATGATAAGATTAATTATTTTATAAAGTTTGGCCTCGCCCAAGCAAAATATAATGAGAAACCACCAAATATATATATATATATATATATATATATATATATATATATATATATATATATATATATATATATATATATATATATATATATATATATATATATATATATATATATATATTAATTTGAATTGTAACAATTATTTTATAACATTAAACTGAATGCAATAAACTTCACTGGTGCTTAAGAAACTATTGCTTGAACTATGTTCTTTCTTTAATGTATTATATTTAAAACAATTTTTATAAAATCTAAAATAATTGAGAACAGTTTGATTCCTAAGGAGCAAGTTCTTCTCTTTTTGCTATAGTGAAATAATGCTGTACAATCTCAGAAATTACTTATTAACTTGTCAAAGTCATTGTTATGTCTCATACCGCATTATTATATTGTTATTATGCCAAAGACAATAATATTAAATAAATATTTCTTTGTACAACAGAATCCTAATATTTTCCAACGCAGTTTAAACAAAAAATTAAAATAATTTTTATAATCGTTGAAAAAACTAGAAAAAAAGAGGCATACATATTTTAAATCTTGACCTTGGCTCTGCTTTATATTACGAACAAGTTAAAATTTAGATGATGTTAAAAGGTTGCTGCATTTTTATTATTTAATCAGGTTTTTCGAGGGACTGCTAATTTTTTTTCGAATTGTCGCTTTTCAAATAATCGGGGTACGAATTATCGCGATTATGTTACATATGAACATTAAGAGGAAAGAATAACAAACGGCTCTACTATGCAGAAGCACATCTTAAGCCAAGTTTCAACTTAATAATGCTTGCTGCTTAATTGGTTTGAAGCCATTGAACAAAAAATAATCCAACACTGAACAATTTAAAATCAATAACAACATAAAGTGACCACAAAGGTACAATTATTTCTTATATTTTGAAAAAGGAGCGTAGTGCAGGCCCTAGTTATCCTCCTATCACTGGCACCATTTCAGGCATTGTTCGTGTTTTATAAAAGTTTTAATTGATATTTCTATTAACGAGCTCTTAAAGTACAACTTAATCTGCATAAGCAAGTTACCATGCCTCTGGGTAGTATAATAACACGGGTAGTATAAGTGTCTCGTATAATGCAAGCTTTGTCTGCCAAGAGAGGGCTCTAATGTTAAATTATTTTTTTTTTTTGCTTAAGTAGCATCTATAGCAAGTATAATTCTTCTCTAAATTTCCAAACTGATTTTATTTGTTTTTCTATAACGTTATCGAAGCATGTAAGCAGCGCTCACAGTTTGTCCTAATCTATTGGATTTTCTATGTGTTGAACAATAATTTAGTTTGGTATCTTTTTACTGCCAGACCCATTTTTGCAGATTCTTTCTCTAAATATTAGCAGCAATGATGTCGATATCTTTGACAAATGCAAGAAGCATGTGACATTTGGTGCAGATCGTGCTGCAAAGCTGTTGCCTCGCTTAAAGCCGGGTTAGAGTAGCCTTTAACGCCTTTGCATGATCCGCATTATAAAGCAGCTGCATTGTAATTAACGCATGGGTGCTTCTCATGTGTTTTCTTTAAAATTTCACTTATTGTGAATAGCTCCTGATAAACTTGTTTGAAGTTGATTAGTGGCACTGATGGTTTTTTCCTTTTTTGTAAACGGTGCACATTTAAGTTCCAAACTTTAGATATTAGTTCCTCCCATTATATTGTGCGGACAAGTTGAGGCATGGTGCTAAAAGACTCATCGTCTCCGGCATTATACACCAGAGCCTCTAATATATCAGCACCAGCGTGTAAAGCGTGATTCTGGATGTTAAGGATTGTGGATTTTCTAATTCCATGTGCAGCAATTTTGTTTCTTAAACCACAAATGGGCCTTATCGCTGAATGCAGTTTGGCCTACAAGTGAGCAAGTTGATGACTGATTTTCAAAGTGGAAATTGGGAAAAATTATTAAAAACGTTGCTTCATTGTCCCGAGCTTCATTGTCCTGAGGGGCAGGTTCGCCCATATTAATTAGGCGAGTATCCTTAAATTGATATACAAACTTCTAAAAGAAACAAAGTACAAATGAGATTTTATAAGTTATAGACGAATATAAAGCCGTTTTAACACATTTTTCATGTGAGTTACATATATACTTCCACCAAGGTATAACAAGTAGAATTTGCGTTGTTAATACAATAAAAACAAAATCAAGTTGAGGTTGGTCGAACCAACTACATATTTAAAAACCATTGAATTTAAAAAAACTCATATAAGAAAAATGTGTAAATTGTAATTTATGAATGAACAAAATGTTATGTCGGCCAAATCAAATTTCAACATAAATTTGGGCAATAGCACTTGAAGATATAGAATTGCATATTTAAATTTTAAGTATAATTTGTAAATTTATTCAATGCAGAGTTTTATATCAGAATCAATACCAATGACCGATTTTGCCTATTCAGCAAAATACAGGAAGGAGTGAAACTGTATTTAAGTTATGAAAATAGTTTTTAACTGACATCGACGACACAACGTACGGAAAAGTTAGCGTCATGATCATTGGTGCAGCAAATTTTCAATACAGATTTGAAGACCTACTCATACAAAGTATACGTAACCGATACATTAGCCATCATTAAACGCGTTTTACATATGGCGGGTCGAACGAAATATTGAGATTTATTAAGGAATTGCCAAAAGTAATTCTGAATCTATAATGCATTATCGCACACTCAACGGAATGTAGCGAAAAAAAAATTCTTTCAGTTTCTTTAAAATATATAGACAATTAACACTGGCTAATTTGTTTGCAATCTGACCCATAGTATCTAGTATACTTAGACCCATATTTCTGAAGATATTGATTTTTCGATATAACATCATCGTTTTATGTTTTTAATAAATGGTATAGTAATTGTAAATGTTTTAATAGGCGTTGCACAAAAATATATAAAATCTTTTTTTACTTAGTTAATTCTTCCATGTTTATTTTAAAAGCGGATAATTATTGTAATTGCGCTTCTAAAAAATCAATATGATAATTTAAAAAGATATATTTTCAATCTAATCATACTAAAACTAAACTTAAACAATTTAAAATTCAAGCGGTATCAATGCTCTTATTAGTTTGTACGTATGTAAATAAATATATTAAAAATATCAAAAAAGTTACGCACGTTTTTGTCCCAAAAGAAGAAGATTTGAGCACAGATACACGAACGCAACAACAATTGAAAGAGATTTGCCCGCACGTAATATTTTCTTTATACAATAAAAGATGCCAAACCAAGGGAAACCAAAAAAAAAAGCACACGAAAAAAAACACAAAGCAAGAGAAACAAAAAACATCTAAAGGAAAGAAATAAGAGAGATATGAAGTGAGATGAAAAAATATAAGACCGTTCGGCAACGATGATAGCATGAGGGATTACAGCGGTGATTTATATGGGATTCTGAAGAAATATTGCCAGAATGTGTCGGCAATTTTTATTGGACATTTTATAAAGGAAGTAAGATGTTTTATTCGCTTATGCTTTCGCTTCGCTCTTGTTCCTTTGTTAACTGCCTCTTCAAAAGACAAGACACAGCAACGCAAAAGTAAAGAAAAATACCTTCTCTTAAGTTTTAAAATTACATTAAAATGGCAGGATGAGCTCACTGCTGGTTACTGGTGTGGTGTAGGGGAAACGGAAATAAAATAAACATGAACATGATGGTTTTACATTTGCCTCTTTGTTTTTGCTTACACCCTACACTTAGTTCAATAGTTTGGAATGATCAATGTTTTTAGATTGTTTCTTTAGCTTTTATTTCAATGTTGACACTAAAGATGCGACCTTAATTAATTTGAGCTTTAAGAGTATTTTCACCAAAGAAAAGCTTACAGTATCGCACAAAATTTCGAAATTCATTTACGCAAGAGTATCATTGTTTCCATGGCCTAATTCAGTAACATTATTTTGTGCCTGTTAAAAAAGCTTTTTTTCACTTTTTATTTTTCTAAATTGTCATTTGTTTTATTTATTTATAGCTTACGTAAGTTTTTAATTAAAAAAACTTATATTTTGCTTTTCTAAATTGTCATTTAATTTAGTTATTTTAGGCTTACGTAAATTTTTTCAAGAAAATTTACTCTCCGTTTTTTCCCGATTTCTTAAATTTTCAAATTAGGCGTTATCTCGTCGGTGATTTTTTGACGCATGCTAGCTAGCAGTGGTGTAAATCTTAAATTCATAAAACTTTTAATCTCTCTTTTGATTTACGAATAGGTACCAATTTCGTTTTCGTTGAAGTTTACGCACGTTAGGTCGTGCTCTTTCTTTCTATAGAAGTTGTAATAATACTTTATAATGATTTTCTGCTTATATGTCTTTAAATTAAATTACTTAAGGAATTTGAATTAAGTCGAAAAGCTTTCATTTTTCTAAGAAAAGTTGTTGTAAACTTAATATGTATATGTACATACATACATATGTATACATAACTGTAGATAAAAACTAAAAAGCTGTGAACATTAAAAATTTCAAAAATAACAGGAATATCAAAATAAATTCTAAATTTTACTTTAAAATTCTTCATATAAGTCATATAAGCGAAAACATTTGATAAAAGAGGGATATTGCAACATATTGCTAGTTTTATTGCAATAAAGCGGACATAATTTCTGTTTCTACGACTTAAGACATGAACATCTATTTTTATACACTTTGCTGAGTAGAGATGACAGCAAATGAAAGACAACATATGTTATCATAGTCGGAATATTCACTAGAACTTATTATCTTATCGACCTGTTTCGAGTGCACTTCGCTACCCCAATGAAAATAACCACACCATGACTACACTTCCAATCCAGCAAAAAAATTTTATTTTGATATTTTGCACTCTAGCATGGAAGTTATTTGTATGAAATTTAAAGACCCTACCCCTTAAGTTCCCTAGGTAAACGACAACAATTTTTTACTTTTCATGAGAGATATCACGCTCACAGTACCAACTAATCTAGTATTTCTCTACACTATGCATTGCTATACTTCTCTAGACATGTTATACTTCTATACTATTATACTTTTCTAGACATACGATGATAAATTTTCACTTTTTAGGGGAGGTTCCACGCCTACTGTTTTAATGTTTTATTATGCTATGAACATTACTTGCCCAAAATTGCAAGAGCCAACCTATTTGAGTTCTCTAGCTTTACGGTACTAACTTTACACTTTGTATGAGAGGTACCACTCTTATTATACCAATCAAGCCAGTCTTTTTGCCAGGTTATTAGGGTTTGAGAAACGGGAATTCCCGAGAGGGAATATCTGGGAAAAGCTGTCCGTAAATCCCCGGGAAAATTTTAGCTCAATTTCCGGGAAACCTGAAGCTTAAAATCAAAAATGTGTGCACTAATTGATTTTCAAATGTTTTTGTAGTGACATTAAAAAATTTTCAACTATCTCTTTTCGTGAGAATTCTACTAAATAAGATATAAAACAAAAGCTTTCTTATTTGTTCGAAAAGGAATTTGAGTAATTCGAAGCCACTAACATTGTTGACAACGAAGCCTACCTCAGCAAAAAATTTTATTGATCGGTTGCTGTAAAATTTGAACGAAAACAAGAAGCAGGATCTCTAGCAAATTGTTAAAAGCACTAACAGTTTTAAAATCATATCTTTCAAAAAACTAATTAATAAAATACCTTTTTAGCGTTTTCAATATTTATTATTTCACGTTATGTAGTACAAATGTATATGTATGTTTTGTCGCCTGAATTGTTTTTTAAGTTTTATAAACCTTTACTTCTATTATTTAGCAATAAGTTTTTTTTTTTTATGTTATTTTATTAAGTAAACTTGTTTTCTTCAAGAATTGCTTTTTTCCTGGGAATACCAGGAAATCCCGCGATGCAATAATTTTTTCCCCGTTTCGCGAAAATTGCCGGGAACTCCCAAACTCGACACGTTATGCATATTAAGAACAAAATTTGTAAGGTTACATCAGTCACAAAGCGACACGATTAACACGATGATAATTATTTACATTATATAAGAAATATATGTTTACTGGTGTAGGCTGCTATAGCTTTCCGACAAGCGAACAAACAAATGTACACACAAACACATTTTGTGCATTATATATATATATATATATATATATATATATATATATATATATATATATATATATATATATATATATAACAATTCATGTATAAAAATAGAAATAATTAGAAAACATTTTTATGACCATCAAAATATCAACCTACGTACATTTCAAAAATATCAATTGAATAGTTTTCTTTATTTTTGTGCATAAGTGTTTAATGGACGCTTATTGCAATTCTGTTAAATGGTAATTTTATTAGGCAGGCAATTTATTTGCGATGACTTTTTCATGTTATAGAGTTTCTTAGAGGTTTCATTATATAATATTTATGTACTAAATTTTTATCCGGTGCTTCCTATAATATCAAAAACGCTAATTTCTTTTACGTTGCAGACCTTTAATAAAATCTGTAGTCAAATGTATTGTGTTCTCATTGTTATTCATTTTATCACAAGTGTGGTATATATGACAACTTTAACTTAAGAAATCAGTGCTCAGTTTAACATGACTTTCGCTATGTTGTTGGTATTTAACTTAGTAGTTAGTTTCTATTTATTATAATAAGGGTATAAAGAAAGCTAACTCCGTAATTTCTAAATAAATATTTTCTAGTATTACATACGGATTGACAAATTTGTATATACCCTGCGCAGGGTATAAACTATAAAAAAATTCTTTGTGCAATTGTTAAAATAATTTTCAACAGCAGTTTCTATTTTCGTTATTGCTTCTGCTATTTTAATGACGTGGTGTTGGGAATATTTATTATTAGAATTTTAAAATGAACAGCATCAGTGAAGAGAAAAGAGAAATGTAAAGAAATGTGATGGAAGAAAAAAAAGGAACCTTAGACATTTTTCCTACATTCTTGGGATATTTTAGTGGTTTTTGGCCATTAATTTAAATTTTAAATGCAAATGAGCCAATTTCATTGATGGAAATAAGATCGTGAAAATATATATATATTTATAATATATATATTTATTTTTTTTCAACAGTCACACACACCAACATCAAATGTAGCCAAAAAAAATTAACATTTTTTATATTTGGAATGAGAGGGAAGTGCTTTAAACTCAACTTCTTAACAATTGTCAATTTGATAAATTGCTCGAATTGCGAACGCATAATTAAACATCAGTTTCAATTAAAAAATAATAATAAAATATCAAGACAAAAAGGGGAACCAAAAGTTGAGTTTGAATAATTTTAACCTTGTAATGACTATTTGTTATTTCTTAAATAAATGGTGACGTATTTCTCTCTTACTATTAATGCAGCAGATTTAAGGCCCGGCAATTAAATCATTCTGACATCATAAAAAACAAGTGTGATGTTTTTGTATTTAAACTCAAATATAACTACAGCAGCATACTTCGATTTCTTTTGGAATATGCCGGTTAAATGCTGTGGCGCTATATAATAAATTGCTTTGTTTTAATGTATGTTAAATATACGTCAGATTAATGACTTAAACTGTCTTAAAATAACATAAAAGTGCAACAACATCAACGTTAAACATTATTGTTGGTTGCAAACTGTGCTTCTTTTGTCAATGTGGTAGAGTCTGAGGACAGTTTCTTTG
The DNA here is from genome assembly GCA_937654795.1 of Cistogaster globosa. Lineage (NCBI taxonomy): Eukaryota > Metazoa > Arthropoda > Insecta > Diptera > Tachinidae > Cistogaster > Cistogaster globosa. The sequence continues at coordinate 81,543,839 of OW569403.1, forward strand.
TTTAATTCACAAATTTGCAACTCAAAGCATGTTATAATGGAAAATAATTAACACCATCTTTTGGAAACATCCGCCCATAGAGTAAACAAATAATATAAATGTACTCCAACACTCGGCAATGAAATGGTGTTTGCAGCAATGGAAACATCAACTGCAATAATTTTTGCGACAAATATTTAGTTCACTCATCTTATAGTGGTTTCATTATTTTACTTTTAATTTAGTGGGTGACGTCTTCTCGCCTGGCATATTAATTTCAGCAGCTTTGGTAATTTATTACACTAATTTGTTCATAAAGTTGCTAATGCTTGTTGTACTCACGCGCAAATAAATGGCAGCAACAACCCATTCATTTTAATATATCACTTAAAACAATAAAAAAAATATTTTTTTTATTTGTGTCACTAAAATCAAATCCTTGATGTTAATCTTCTGTGACAGCGAGATAAGCGGAATAAAGGTTTAGGAATATTTGATTATATATTCGATACATAGTTTCTTATTTCCTATAGCTATGATTTTGTTTACGACTAATTTATGAATCAGATAAATTTTATTTTACCCGAAACAGTGAAAAACATATTGAAATTTGTAATTTTTGACTAGACCTTGTTGTCTTATGGAGTCCTACGCTTCTAATCAAGTTTTTAATATTCGGTATAGTTGATTATTTAAAATAAAATTATTTGCTTTTGCTTTTGTTTAATATTAATTTATAATTTTAATTATTATTTTTTTTTTCTTTTGAATCATGATTCCCGAAAATCAAGGTTAATCATTGTTTTGATCCTCTTTTCTGAAGTACACAATACGAGTACTTGGTTTAGTAAAAGAAACTTTATTAAATTTTCTATAAATTTCTATTGGAATTGGTTATTTTATTTATTCACTTCAAATTTACCGATAGTAATATAGTTCATACAACACCAAGAGGACTAATATGTAACACATGAAATATTTGGGTTATAAGTTTTTATTTCTCATCGGTTGCTAAATACAAAATATTCGTTATTTAAATGAAAAAATTACTTATTTCTATTGTGTTTTGAGCTAGTGAATTAGGTATGAGAGAGCTAGTTTATGTATTGTTATGGAAAGTATAAGGAAGACAAGTTTAATTGTTTTTAACCCTCTTAAATGTAATTTTACGAAAGGCTCTAAAGAAGGAGCTTTATAGCGGACACACAAATTGAGACTTGAACGAAATTGTTGGATAAAGGCTGTTAAGTGTGCATTGTAAACTTTTTTCAAAATTTATTTTTGTGTCCATAATGTCTACGCTTAATTAACTTTTTATTTGAACTCATTGTAAATGAAAATTTATCTATCGGATTTAAAATTAAGTCAGAGGTATCGTTGATATCGTATTGTTTTTATCGTATGCCTAATTTGTTTAAATGTCTTTTATCTTAATCTTCTTGCGATGCAGGCTATAGAGCACTAAAAATGATGCTTCAACTGTAACCGATCATCAGAAGATCTGGACAAGTTAGGTAGTAAAAACTAATTTAAGTCGACCTAGAATGGAGTCGAACTCGAAGTCTTCATCATTTATTTTTCAATAAATTCCGCTGTTTACAAATATATGTTCCGAGTAACCTAATTGTCCATGCTTACTTTTGATTGTAATAGACAAAAAGAAAACAATAGTTTAAGTAACTTAGAGTCGGAAAATTTTTGAAGGTTACTAATGATAATTATCCTTCTTTCATAGCGGTAGGCAAACGATCATCTCAATTTTGTACAAACAATTTCTCAAGCAATAAATTATAATGCAATATGCTCTAATTTAAACCACTACCAGACAAACCGTAACCTTGAGTACAAGTAAATTCCTGACATGTTTTACTATAAGCGAGTACCTGTTGATTTGTTTGGACTGTCTGGTATTTTGCAGGTGATTATTATTTGAAATTGAAAGTTAATGGCAGTTAATAATGTCAAATCATAATGGGTGTCATAAAATGTGGGAATAAACGGATACTGCGAACAATCGAAATTTGCTGACCTTCAAACATTACACCACCTGATATTTATCTCTGAAAAATAAATGCTATAAATTGTTTTTAGGATTTGGCAGAAAGGGAAAGTATTTTCCAGCAAGACTTTTTGTTCTACTTTTGTTTTCAGAGCATGTCAAAAATAGAGCACATACATTCACGTACTTACACATTTTAAATGATTTATTGTTTAACCAACAAACTAGAATTATCGTTGTTGTATATTCATTGTTGTAAAATTCAAAACACTAAATTTAAAAAGAAAATATAAAATAAAATACGAAATTAAATAATAAAAAAAAAATAATAGTGATTTATGCGTTTTAATAATTTCAGATGTTTTTTTTTGTTAAAGAATTAAGAAGATTATCATTATTTGACTTTAAAAATTATTAACACACACACACGTTATTTATGCAAACCCTAAAAAAAGAGAACAAAATCTATTAAAATAAAATTTAAAGAGATTCGTTTTTTTAACAAAGGATGTGACCAAAAAGTATTAGTAATAAAAAGTTACTCATTTCAGTACAGCCGAACAGTTACACTGTGCAGAAAACTGTAGAAAAATGGAACTTTGTATCACAGTATCTTACCAAAAGTTAAAATCTGAATTACTGCAGAATTATTCATGCAAAATAAAAAAGCGATAATTGCAAGTTTTTGGAACCAAAAAAAAAAAAAATCTTGAACAATTCTAGTGTAACTTTTCTGCTGATTTCATTGAATCATGAAACGTGATTTCTATTAAACCTGGGGGTTTCAATTACATTTTAATGGCAATTAAAATTGCATATTATTACACCTGCAAGTAATTGTAGTTGAAAGCAGGAATTAAATTCGTTTTTACAAAATTACAATTGAAAATTTGAAATTACAAATTTCAATTACGTATTGCAAGCTATTGTAATTGAGGAACTAAAAAGAGGTGTGGCATACAGCGTCTTAAACAAATTTATTTCCGTTTATCTAGGTGTTTATAAAATCAAAATTCTTAAAACTTATTTACAGCTTTTTTGTCGATTCGTTTAGCCAAACAAAACTAAATGATGTAGATACGGGATACGATATTATAAAGAAAGATTACTTTTTATAAAGAAAGACTTAATGTCTGGAAAGTTTAGGTGAGGCACACTGAGGGGTAAAGTTACAGTCTGCTGGCTAGTTCTACAAAATATAAACAACTTTTGAAAACACTGTTAACAGTTTAGGGTAACTTTGTCATCTATATTTATTTAAAAGAAAAAAATTATAGAAATCTTTAATAATTCAAAAAATTATTGTAAAAACGGTCTAATTTGAGGAGTGTTAAATTATTTAATGTGCAAAAAAATGTTTATAAATTCAACAAATGGAATAAAATTTTTGTGCAACATTAATTATAAAGAAAATCTCACAATTCATATAATAAAAAACGAAAAATAGTTTAGTTTATTTAAAATGTAAGTGAGAAGTTTCCTGAAGAGCTATGAAAGCGGTAGCAAAATGGCGATCGAAACGTGCTTTCACCTTCAGTAGTCAATATCGGAGATTTTAATATTTGGAGCGGATTAATCAGCACTACTTTTTAAAGTTTAAGTTAAGTGAATAAATATTCCCGTGATTAAAAAATTTTAATTATTAAATTGCAAGTGCCCGTGTAAAAAACAAATATTAATTGTCATAGTGTTTTGTGATATTTCATTGTTGATTTATTTTATTTTTCAACATCTTTCAACTGTATAAAGAGCTGAAAAAAAGTCAGCCGTATACAGTGGATAAAGACATTTAAAATCAATGTTGATTATTGTTGTTTTTGCTTAAACTTTGATTTTTATCTTTACTTTATTGTTGGCTCATAAAGTCCAAATATGGACTAGGGCTCATAAAATACTTTCATCAACAATTCAGAGTATACCTAACTTTTTTAAAGTAGCCTTTTTGGGATTTTACAATAAATAGGGTCAAGTTGAAATTTCGATTTAAAATAGGCCAAATTAAAGGAATTCCATTTTTAACAAAGATGATAAATTTTATACGTACACACATATGGTGACTCTTTTTATACCCTTCACCACTAAAAGTTGAAAAAGGGTATATATAAGTTCGTCATTCCGTGTGTAATTTATACAATATCCATTTCCGACCTCATAAAGTATATATATTCTGACTTCTTATGCATGGCGAAGTCGATTGAGCGATGTCCGTCTGTCTGTCTGTCTGTCCGTCTGTGTGAGTGTTGAAATCAAGTTTGCCGAGGCAATAGATATGCTAGAAAAAACTAATAAAAAACTAAGTCATTCGATCATAGTGTCGAAAGAAGTGCTATTGGAAATCAGATATGATCGTTATAAGTCCTTCGAAGCAGCGAGCAAATCACCACGACTAACTCTAATTTTTTCATGTCATTTGGAACAATAAACTAAATGGAATCAAAAAGTAAAATATATGGGGCGTTAGAGAAATAAAAAATGAGAAAAAAAACATTTTTAAACAATTGACATCCGACCATATTTTCCGAGTAACGGGCCTCTGAAGTTTATAAATTTTTTAAAATATCAATGTGGGTATCATTTTAAAGGATTTAAAGAGATCTTTAAGAAAATACTAAAATTTTTACAAATACTTAATCCATTAACAGCCGATGACATTTTTTTTTTTTTTTTTTTGTAAAATTATATATATGTATATATGTAGTACGAAATTTTTATACTATTTAGCACAAAAAGTAGAAAAAGGGTGTACACAATATCCATTTCTGACACCATTTTTTTCGATTTTGTATATATTTTCGTTTTTTTTAAATATCAACATGGATATCATTTTAAAGGTGTGGATGAGATTTTTCAGAAAATACTTTTTATGTAAAATTTTATATAGAATATTTCAACAAAAATAAAAATTTGTTTTGAAATGAAAAATTGGAATTTTCACTAAAAACTGAAAATTTAACAAAAAAGTTCTAGATTACCAAAAAATTGGAAAATCACCAAACGATTAAAATTTTACCAAAATATTTATTTTTACGAAAATTTCACCAAAAATTTAAAATAATTTTTTTTTTTTACTTGCAATGATTTAAAAGTTTTCTAAAAACACCATATTCGGAACAAAACAGCAAAAAAAAAACACATTTACACTATTGAGTCATTTTTCACCAAACATTTTAAATTTCATTTAAAAACCGAAAGTGCACAAAAAAAACTTACTTCTATCAACAATTTAAAATTTTTTTTGAAAAACCCAATATTCGAAAAAAAAATACATTTACACTACTGAGTCATTTTTTATATTATAATTGTACAAGTGAAGCTGAAAACCAAGCATCTAGCATCTTCAGAATATTCCTTTCAGTGAACGTTCAGGTTAATAAGAGCCTTGGCTTCATACTTATATATCAATAGATTATTTAATGAAGGAGAGTGAAGAGCAGACGTCAAGGTGATACATAAGCAACTTAACTTCACCCCAAATATCTTCATTGTGCAATATCAAAGATTGTCAAAAGATTGGAGTTACTTCACTAAACTAGATTTCCATAGATGGTGAAGGGTATATAAGATTCGGCATAGCCAAATATAGCACTCTTACTTGTTGTAGTTAAAAATTATATAATTTTAAGAAAAAAAAAGATATACCACTCAGTTTTTCCCAAAATATTTTAAATTTTGCTCGCAAACTACGATAAAATATACAAGAAAATTTTCTAAACATTGTACTTAACATTTTGAAAAAACTGTACTAGAGTGTCGAAAAATTAAAAATTTTTATTTTTAAGTGCCTTGCAAATGGCTGAGTAATTTTTAAAATATTTTGATTTGGCCACACTATGCGGTGTTTAAAATATTTATTTTTTCCCCTTCAGTCATAATTATAATAAAAGGGAGCCGTTAAACGATATATAGGGAGCAATCAGACTTACATCTCATTAAGATAATTATATCGAAATTAAAGCCGCTTTACCGTTTTTATTCGCTCATTAACCGTTTTTATTCGCTAATTAAACTTGTGACGCTTTCGTATCGGAAGGATCATTTTTCAAAAACAGCAAGTTGGTTCAATGGACGATTATCCTGCAAAAGTTTTGATTCTGACATTTTTAGATGCACCCAAAAAAAAAAACAAAAAAAAAAAAATAAAAATAAAAATAAAACGGGTTAGAACTGCTCAGATATGAGTTAAAGAACAATTTTAAAAAATGCGTGTATAAGAATTATTGCCTACATAAACTTTCACTACTCGTCCAATTTACTATCTGTTAGCGCGACTTACAGGAAAATTTGACATATCAGGTTGAGGGGAAGTAATGAAAAAATTAACGGGAGTTCTATTCGATAAGGCATGATCGTCAACACTTCAAGCGTAAACTTTTGACCGTTTTGATCTGTCTTAAATATGCTTCAAAAGTTTTGACACCAACCTCTCAAAAAATGCCACTCTATTGCACTCAAGTTATCTCAAGCAAAATGCTTCTACTTTGAATAAGAAAGAAATATTTTTCCATCGAATTCAAATATTTGTAAGCACTGACACAGCCTCGCCACAAGAAAAATTGACTAAATGCGGCTAAAAACGTTTCATAAGACGTATCGCTACTCGGCTCTTATTTCAAAACGTACAAAAGCAACCACATAATTTTTCGTCATTTTAAAACCGTTTACAACGTAAGAGCTTATTTCAAATGGCCCAGCAAAATCTAACCGCGTCTTTAAAGAGTTGTTTTTTCTGGTGGTAACGAAGCTATTAACTGCATGTCATTTCTTTTCGGAAGAGAAAGCATTTCTTCCAATTTCGAATCGTATCACCCATACGTTACTTTAAGAAGAGATCCAAAACACTATTCGAATCAAGAGCAGGCCTCTTGGGTTTATACAAAGTGCCTGTTCATTCCAATAAAGCTATCCGAGTCTCTGACAGGATTTAAAAAAAGTAAACGACTTTTCATGGGTAGTGATATACCATTTGTCAAATAGTTATATTCTAAGAAATAGGTATGCTGACAAATAAAAATTAAACAATTTCCTACAAAACTCATTTTCGATTGGATAATTTCTAAGGTTGGATACAAACGATAGCCTGTCATAATATTCCACAATATAGCGTCATAATGTTCGCACGTAAAATGAGAAAGGCAAATATGATTTTGTTTATACTCGTATACATGTTTCGGAACAAATCTAGTCTAGTGGCACAGTTCAAAATAAAAAAACAAGACGTCGGGCCAACCCTTAGTTTCGGACCTATAAAATTTGAATGTTTAATAACACGAATATTAAATATTTTATGCTAGTATGATATAATATGGGTGACATTGAAATTGTAATTAAAAGCTCTGTTATTAAATTAAACATAAATTAAGTAAAACAAATAAAAATTGTTTTAAGGGCTTAGCGAAGAAATTTTTTCCTCTGTGATATAATTTACAGAGAAAAGAGATTTGTTGTGAAAACCGAATTTGTTGCCAACCAAATTTTGTCAGTTGTGATTATTATCTGAAGTTCGGTAGAAATGCTTTTTCCAATTAACGGAAATGATAAAAGTAAAGACAGTCGGTCGAGTTAACTTTTCTTACGATTTTTGCGACCGACTATTAATTACAAATACAATTCTTTTGTTTTTAATATAGAAATTATGTTAAGATTATAGATTCAGTGGCGGATTTACGGGAGGAGTGGGGGGTGGCTTTCGGGTTGAAGCCCCCTCCCAAAACAATCAAAACTATAATGATAAATTGATCTCTATTAAAATATTTATTTTTAAAAATGGCCTATTTGTATTTAATCCCATTACAAGCCTTAAAAGCTAACTTAATCTAATCCATTTTTATATCGTAATACATTATTAAATTCCATAATGTGTTTGGTTTTGTTAATATCGCTAACTTTGTAATAAATTAAATAAAACAGCCCTTAACAGTACGTACATAAGCTCCAATTAAAGCCAATAAATACAAGACTGTTTTAAATATGGCGCTAAGAGCTGAATTCGGGAAATTCTTCCAGAACACTGCAGGGAATTTCAGCCAGTCTTGCATGTGACAACACTGACGCACATCCAGTGCCATTCTGCGCTAGGAACTGAGCGTTGTGTTTTGTGACACCTATTGGTGGCACTGTCGTTTTCATTGTGAAAAAGTCTTATCAAGTGTATGTCATCATTGATAAATGTAAAAAGTTTTATTCATTGCTCATCAATATTTCGAAACGGAAACAGTCGGATATCTCCTCTTTCTTTTAGAAAAAAGTGAACAGTGGTGATGAGAATACAGAAGGGGAGTGCGGCCTTGTTTTAATTCGTAAAATAGCTTGATTTTAGTAGCTCAAATTCCAAAACTTTCCCGTACTACTACTGTGTTGATAAAGTGAATATTTGTAAGAACTTGAGATTGGTCTGATCGTAAAATATCTTCAGTACAGTAGCTTCTTGTACTTTGTTTGCATTTGGAATTTCGTTAGTGCGAATGTCCCTTATTTGATCTACGTGTCTTTTGATAACTTGTTCATTTCTTTTCAAAATACGTAAATATGATTGTGTGCCAGTACGCTTCTTGATAGTGTCTTGACACTATTTTTCTTTATCAGAATTCTGATAATCCTTAATTAAAATTTTTCGATCTTCAGCAAATTCAACTCTACGTTTTCCCTTGTGGTAACCAACAGATTTATCTCGACTAGCAACAATCCTTTTCCTAGTTGTTGCAGGCTTCAAAAAGCTGAAGCGCGTTTTAATATTTCGCCCTAAGAAAAGTTTTGCTGGAGTCTCTCCAGTGGTACAATGTTTTGTGGTGCGATAGTCAGCTAACACTCGGCGCAGTTAGTATGTGTCGGACATAGTTCATTAAAGAAAATACTGAAAATCTTTTGAAGTGAACTGTCGCCCATTGTCACTAACAAGGGTGTCAACAATTCCATAGCAGCAAAATAATTATCGAATTTTATTGATTGTGAAATTTGCAGTTATATCCTTTATCCTGAAAACTTCAACCCATTTAGAAAAATAATCAATTATAAATATGTACCGCTAATGGAACCGGCAAAATCAACGTGTATCCTGCTCCAAACAGAATCAGTCGGTGTCCAGGGTATTAGTACACTTTTTTCATTGTTTGGTAACAATTAGAATTAGGTTCTTAATTTGCTTGTCTATTCCAGGCCACCATATGTAAGAACGAGCAAGTGCTTTAGTTTTTACTAATCCAATATGTAGCTCTTGCAATACCTGCTTTTGCAACTTTGGTGGAATAACAGTTCGGTAGCCCCACAAAACGTAGTCATACTCAACTGTAAGTCCCTCAATTTATCGCGAAACGAATTAAATACATATCCTTTAACATTTTTAACTACTCCATTATTAATGGCCTCAATTAGCTTTGAAAAAATTGGATCGCGTTTACTTTCCTTAGCTATATTTTTGAAGTTTAAATGCTAAGCGTTTTCTTTTTCAATAACTAAATTCAAAATGTTTCCAACAACTTCAGATTGTGGAATACGTGACAAATTATCAGCTTCATTACACATTCAACCTTATAGTCGAAACAAGATAATATCGTAGCCCACCTTTGTATTCTAGCAGATTCCATAATTGGCAGACCTTTGTTTTCGCCGAAAATAGAAGTTAAGGGTTTGTGATCTGTTCTCAAAAGAAAGTTATTATCTAATAAAAAATTGCTTTAACTTTGTTACTGCAAAAATAATGCCAATTGCCTCTTTTTCAAGAGTGCTATACTTCTTCTCAATTTTTTAATGCCCGTGATACAAAAGCAATTGGCCTAATTGTTTTATCAGAAAATTTGTGTGACAAAACTCCAGCTACTGCGAAGTTGCTAGTATCTGTTGTTAAAATCATGGGCGAATTTGAGTTGTAATGAGCTAGCACTTGTTCAGAGGCAATATTGGATTTTAAAATTTTAAAACAATTCTCACATTGTTCACTCCAGTTGAATGCTTTGTTTTTTTGTAAAAGCTCATATAAGGGTACATTTTTTTTGAAAAATTGTTTATAAATTTTGAATAATAATTTAGCATCCCTACAAAGGCTCTTAATTCAGCAACGCTTGATGGAATCGGGGCATTAATAATTAAAGAAACTCTATCAGAGTTTTTTCTTAAACCATTTTTGTCTATGGTGAAACCTATATAACAAATTTCGTTCCGAAAAGAATGGCTTTTTTCTGAATTCAGCTTTAAACCAGAACTCCTAAGCTTTTTAATACAACTTTTAATGTTTTTATATGATCTTGTAGATTTTGCCCTGTTACCACAATATCGTCTTAATAAACTACTACATTCTCAATTCCTTTTCACAAACTTTCAATAGTTTTCTGGAATATAGAAGCGGCTACTTTTATTCCAAATGGTGCCAATGTGGGTACTCCACGCACGAAGCAATTGTGATTTTTCGTCAAAAATGTCTCCATTCTGTTTTAATACTGGTACTAAGGTTCTAAAATGTCTGCTGCTACAAAGTTTTTTAATTTCTCTTCAATCTTACCTTTCCACGCTATCGGCAATAGTCTGGGTTTATAATACACTGGCTTGGCGCCTTCCATTAAATCTAAGGTAATTTAAGCACAACTAAATGCACCTAATTTTTTATAAAGTATTTTATAATATTCAGTTTTGATTTGTTTAGTTATAATTTCATATTAGCTTATATCGCATACCAAATTTACCTACACAAGTTCAAAACTTAATTCCCGTAAAAATGTCTGTCTCAAAAGAGTAGGCGTCTTAGTGTTGGTAACCACGACAGGAATTTTTCTACTAATATTATGGTACGTAATCATAGAATTGAACTCAACAATGACCGGAGCTTGACACTTACTCAAAGTCTTTCCATTGGCATTAATGTACCAGGTGCACCTGTGTCACAGATGGCTTTAATATTTACGCCATCTATTGCAACAAAAAGTTTTTACAATCTTTCTGGAGATCACTTAAAGATACTGTAAATCAAAGGTTCTCAAATGGGGGTCCGTGGACCCCTGGGGGTCCGTACCAACTATCCAAGGGGTCCACATGAAGAACCGAAAAACAGTGTTTTCAGAAATAATAAAAGTTTTATTTTGAATTTGGCTGCAGAGGGGTCCGCGAAAAAAAAAATTAGTTTACTGGGGGTCCGTGAGCAGGAATTTGATGAGAACCCATGCTGTAAATAGACTGAATTTGATTCTTTGTATTATTGACATTTACGTTATTTATAGAATTAGATATATAATTTATTTTTTTATTCCTACAAACTGATGCAATGTGTCCACTTTTACCACATGTGTAACATTTAAAATTTTATATCTGCAACTTCTGCCTTCATAATTACGCCAACTACAATGTATACACGGTTTTTTATTGTTGTTGTCCTTGTTGGAATGGTTTTTGCCTCTGCTAACGCTGTTGTCTGATTTATTGCTGATGCCACCACCATATTGTTTTTCTTTGCCTTTAACAAAGTTGACACTATCTCCGACGTTATTTGAATTGAATTTCAACTCAAAAACAAGGGCCTTTCTCAGCGCTGACTTTAACGTCAAATTCTCATCCTCTTCGTAAAATTTTTCAAATGATTTTGATGGCAAGCCCATTGGTAATTGATTTAATACGAACACGTTTAAATTATCGTTAAACTTACAATTTAATGCAAGTTTTATTACACTGGTTTCACCTTCTTCCTTGCATGAGTTATGAAACATCTTTCGTTGTTGATACACAATTACAGGCGGAATATATTGTGTTTTCAGTATATCGCATAATTCTTTGTAGGTTTTAGCTATCGGCGACTGCGGACTGCATAAACTATGCAGCACACTATGAGCTTCGCTGCCAATAAATTTTAAAAGACTAGCTTTTTTTAAATCATCGTTCGTACACTGGATTTCGCAAAAAAGTACGTCAATCCGCTCTTTCTATAGTATCCAGTTATCTACAGCTCGCACGAATTCTGCAAGTCCATCAGTGCATCAGTGTCATATTACCACCGGTGTTTTCTCTAATAGGTCCTTTAACATTCGGCATATCTATGATGTTTTTAAGTTAAGTTAGGTTAAGTAGTCACGTTTTTCTGCCAACTTTAAATTTACAATACTTGCTACTTCTTACTATGCACATTATGCGTTAATTGGAAATTTTTGCATTAAATTCTTTCTTTAAATATTATTTATGTTACACAATATTAATATGTTACAACTATTTTTACAAATTAATGTAATTTTTATTCCTCGTCTCCAAAATATGTGATGTATTTGCACTACAATTAATGAGAAAAAAACAGAGTTCTGAAAGTACACATATCGTATACACAATGTTCTCTTCAAAATCACCAATACATATTTTTATTTTCATACCAATTATGTACGTCTCTAAATTTTGAAATTTTCCGTACACATCCACGAATGTACTTTATTAAAATATTTATTTGCCTACACGTACGTGAATGTACGAATGTAGCTATTTTGCGTGTACGTGTACGGCTAAAAACAAACATGAAGGATAGAGAAGTTTCATTGTACTTTATTTTCAGTAGGTCTACGGAACAAAATACATAAGGAAATGAAAATAAATTCGTAGACGTAAAAAACGTACATGAGGAAATGAAAATAAATTCGTGTACGGAAAAAACGTATATGGAAAATAAAAATAACTGCGTGTACGGACGGAAAAAAAGTACATGTACGATAGACAACAAATTATCTATTAGCAATCGAAAAAACCTATTAAATGCAAATGAAAAAAAAAATTTTATTTAGCTTAAAAAATGTATTTATATGTATTTATATTTATATAATATTTTATTTATTTTATGGATAAAATAATATATATTTTTTTATGAATAAAATATTGGAATTTCTTTGTTTCGAAAAACATTAAAATCTGTTTACTCACTGTTTTTTTATTTTAAGGTTTGAGCAGTCGAGCAAGTTAAATTTTAATTTTGTTATTAATATATTGTAAAATATTAGAAATAGACTTTTTTGATAGCTTGGATCCTAACTTGGTCAAGACTGTAGCAAGTGCACTAAATGCACGTTCTACAGATAGTTGTGTTGCAGGTACAGCAAGTACCACTTCGGCAAGTTGGCTTAATTTTGAATTGTGTTGACAGTTTTTTTCCAATATTCCAATACGTTAATATAAAGGGTTGCATTGGTTTTTCACATAAGCAAGTAGTTCGGTTTTAATGTGATAATTTTGATTTTGTGTTGTTAAATGCGATGTATTTAGGAGTAGGTGAACATATTGTACTAGTTTAGAGTGTGCAGCACTTTAAGTAGTTGGAGTATTATCCAACAAAATAGAACATTCATCATTTTCTTCTACTATGATGAATAAAATACTAAATCAAAAGTTAAAAATCCAGGACTTGTCACATCAGCGGTATGATCTTCAAAATCAATATGAGACCACAACTCAGTTCCCAAACATTTTACAATAAGTAAATAGTCGCAAAAAAGTTGCTCAATCATATTTATTTATTTAGCCACGCTAAAACTATAGTGAAATCTTACCCTCGGTAACTTTAACTGACCTTTACCATTTTACCAACAACACTGATCTACAGAGTTCATATTGGGTTGAAAATTTTACTGGAGCTACTTTTGTTTTAGAAGCAAGTTGATATGTTCTAGTCTTAAACGGGAAAAACACAGTGCGAACATAGATTGCTGCAGCATGAGCTCTCTCAGATGTATCACAAAATCCCTGCATGTCAATGGCACTTCATGTTGTCGATAAAGCGCTTCAAACAGTTATTTCAGTCTGTCTTTTCTTTCTATATTTTTTGCATAATCAAAATAATTTTAGCATTTCAGACAATGCGTTTGGTGACCTTCTTTTAATTCTTCTACGTTACGAGATTAAAATAAAAACGATTATTTTAAGCATGATTTACTTGCAGATTGACGCAGAGCGTTAAATACTATTCTTAGCTTATAGCAACACAGTCTGGCTTAATAACTGCATGCTGAGGCATGTAAAAGCTGATAGCTTCAGACTCGAGGGAACTCGTTTTATGCATACCACTTTATAATAGATACTAACAATAATGAATTGTTATTTCTTACAAATTGCGATACAGGAATACTTTGAAAAGTGGACAGGGACAAATGTTTCGGAAATTCTGACAAGGGTGAAGGGGTGCTTCGTCGAGCTCTCAAAAGCGGACGAGTTGATTATTTAACTTGATATGGTTAAAACATGTAAAAATAGGAACAAAGGACTCAGATGGACCTATTTTCCCAGTAAATAAATATTTACGAATAAACATTACCTTCTAGGAGTGTATCTACTCAAACAGAACCAACGTCTACCATTGATGTTAAGGGGAAGAAAAAATAACTTTGGATGGAATGAAAAAAGGCTAACGCCCTGTTCTTAAATACCTTATGTCTCAAATGTACGAGCAACTGAGACTGGGCATTTTCTTTAGAAGCAGAAATAAAAGCTTGACTAGAGCTAGGCGAATCTTAACATATTTTTACAAAAGAGGCTAGGTTATTCGGAAAGTGATGCTGTACTATATTATTAGCAGTTTATCTGGTTGCTTGATTTTCCCTATGAAATACAAAGAGATGTCTTTTGTTTGTACAAAAAAGAAACATTATTATGGTTTTTGAATTCATAAGATTTGCGGGATTAACCTTGGTCGCAAAACTACCGATTCGCTTTGAATTCTAATGTGTTTTTCTTTGGATTATAATTCTACTTGTATTTTAAATAATTCTCATGTCTAATAACGTGCCGTTAATAATTTTTCTGCAAGCCAATTTATAAAAAAGTCAAATTTTTCTTACACAGAATACCACAAAATATACCTCTAATATTCATGGATATCATGACTCTACGTTTTATGCTGCGTATAACAAGTAAATATATATTTGTTTTTTAGACCTCTTGAATACAATATTATGTCAAAATACTGTAAAAAAAACTTTTATATATTTTTTATGCAATAAAAAATATAATAAAATGAGATAATTAAAAATATTAGGCACCAAAAAGAAAGCGTGTTTTTTTAATTTAAAATATTTTTCTTATAAAGAAGATTTAAAATCAGTTCAATGATTACTTCAAAAATATCAAATAACGTAACAAAAATAAAATAAAATTTCTTTCTGAAAAACGTATAGATTTATTTTAATTACTTGCGAGAATAGAGATTGTAAAATATACCTTATGTGGGGTATATGATAGAATAAAATGTAGCTTTTCAAATAGAAATCTCTAAGGTGAAGGGAACTAGTAAAAGAGAATTTTTTAGCTTACAATATCCATGTTCATTACTTTGAGCGTAAGTCTAAACAATTAATCTCAAAATTAAAAACGGATGTCTCATAAATTTTCAAGATGGAAGAATAAAAAGAAAAAATTATCCAAATTCGAGTCGGAATCTTAATGATAGATTCTGATCTCCAAACAATGTCTAAAGATCTTATTTTTAGTATTTCAGTAAAAAACAGTTACTAAAGTGCTTTTTAATTGTTTGAATTTTTGCTTTGATAAAATAGCACCCTTTTATTTAAAACTAGCAGTACTCACGGCTTCGTCCGCATCTAATTTTCTTAAAATTTTAAATTAGATAAATTTGTTTTAAACATTTTTTGTAGAGTTCTGTAAACAGTGTTGAAAACTTTCCATCAACTCTTCTAGTACAATTATACCGGTAAAATTGGGTGCTTTCACATTTTTATTTCTAAGTTCTCTACGAAATGATATACTTTTATATTTGAACCAATGTTCAATGGGACCCCCTCACAGTACTTTATTCAAATACATCCAACACAGATAGACAGACAAAGACATAAATTTATACCAACAACAAAATTTAGATTTTATATTTTTATTTTGTTATAATAACAGAAAAATTAATACATAATCAGTGTAAATTTCAAAGTTGTATATTGCGGCTTAAAAAATAAGTATATGTTAAAAAAAACATTACTTGTATGGGGGACCTTTTAATTTTAAAAGAAGATTCTGGGTTAAGAGTGATAGAGCAGTTCTGAAGAAAGTAGTGAATACTTAGTTGAAACTTTAAGACGAAGATTAATAAAAAAATGAACTTAAGTCGGTTTAAAATTATACATTTGAAATTATAAAAATTAATAAATATTATTTTCGTTGTTTTAATATAAATTTAATTTTATATTCCTTTTAAAGACATCAATTAATGTGAATACATTATTTTCTTGAAAAAGCAGGTGTCGAAGCTTAAAACAAATGAATCACGTCGGTTTGAAAGATTTTCTATAAATGCATCATCCGTTTTACAATAATATTTTATTACTTTATGCAGTATTACAAGAACTAAGGGTTTTTAATAATGCGTGTGTAGCTTTAATTTCTTAGCATCTTTCACATTTAATTACAGCAACATATCGCTTAAAGAAAAAAAAATAAATATGTTGATTTTGATAATATTAAAATGTAAAAGGAATGAATTTGTCTTAGAACGACTAAGTGAATGGCATATGATGATTTTTTTTTTCTAAAAGATTAAAAAAAATGACGCCAAATTTTCGTACGATAAGATAAACTTAAATGTGTTGCCAAAACGAACCACATAAATCTTTCGCTAAAGATGCCAAAAGAAGAAAAAATAAAGCAAAAAAAAATAGACAAAATCATGTATTATTGCAATGAGATTGTTTTATAATGTAATGCAAAATGATATGTTTGTTACTACACCAACAACAACACCAGAAAAAAAAATAACTACAACTTCAATATTATCCCAATGACGACATCAATGGTCTCGAGATGATGTGTGTCGTTTTGCTTTTGATACTCGTAAAAGATGAGCAGCAAACAGAACTAACCTAAAATAAAAAAAATAAACTAAAATTCATTCGTTGCTTAACTAAAACTCAATTGATTTATTTTCACAGTTTGCAGCAGATTGTTTTTGATGCAGTATAAGAAGACAGCCAAAAATTGAGAGACAAATGGCGACTATGGGCTGCTCGACTTCGGTTCTTCTCTAAAAATAATGCATGTCAGCGGACAGACTAAGTGTTCCTGTGATTTTTTAACCTTAAATTTTCTATTTCCACCTAAAGGAGGCATTAATGATAACAAACGTCATAAAGCATTTGCCTTTCCATGCGTTAATGCGTTAAAATTTAAACAATTTTAATTAAACAGCCAAATTACTGCACCCCAAATAATTCAATTGATGCTCATGTGCTTACAACAACAAATAGATCAATAGATACAAAATAGTAAGTTGGAAATACCTACATAATAAGGAGCACATAATTTAGAAAAATCCATTTTTAAACTATTAAGTCGCACGTTACAAGTTAAAATCCATTTCAAACATGGACGGCACGATATCTCCTTATCAGCTCATTAATTTCATCTTATCACATATTCTTCATATGAAACATTCATTTAAACATCCATTATTTTGTTCTGAGTAAAATAAAACCACCTCTGGCTTCGTCCATATAAAAGCAAATATTCATATTCCATTTATTCGTATGTGTCTCTGCATGTAAGTGAGTATGGATATCTAAAGGTAAAAAACGTATCCATCCATTGTAACATAAGTCAACATTTTTTGGTCATAAATTACTTTCAATCCTCTAATTTGTTGTTCTTTATTTTTGTTTTATTTCTGTTGTTGTAGCTGTTTTATTTTCATTTTTCATACCAACAAAAGGTACATAAAATCCTTTATCTCTTCCTAAACCGAATTTCTTCTGCATCGAATAAGTATACGTTAGGGTTGTCATTCCCAAAAAAGTTATCCGATTACTCTATGAATCAATAACCGTGTCCAAAAAATTGCAAAACCAATTTGTCATCGGTAATTTCATTTTCGCAGCAAATTTTAACTAAAACTCAATGTGGTAAACAAAAGCTATAGGATAGTCAATTACTATTAATTTTTTTCTGATCATGTGCAAAATCATTTAAATAAGAAATGCTTAATACATTTTCATTGTCTGCTTACAACATAATGGATAGACCACTAGTGCTGTCTTAGCTGTACATAATGAAAATTTCCTGCTCCTATTTTTTTCCAAGTTTAAAACATTGATAGATTCTAAATTTCAAGGTCAAAGTGAAAAGAAAAAAGAGTTCACCCTAAAAATCTTGAACTACATGTAGCACTTAAGTTAAAAGCGCACAAAAAAGACTTCCTCTAAGCATACGCCTTGAAAAAATCCCGATTTGTTTGGCCTGAAAAATAGTTTCGGAGAAATTAAGAGCATACAATATTGTAATGGCCATCGATTCTGATATATTAGATCCATTGCTTCCTATCTCTTTCCGCTACAGGATAGAATAACATAAAACAGAATACTAATGGAAAAAAGAAATATTTCAATCTTGTTTCCAATATTGAAATTCTATAGTCCGTATGAAGTTTATATGACAAGAAAGCGCCGGAGCTTGAAGAAATACCAAACCTTATGTAAAGAAAGTAGTTCTGTCATGACCAGAGTATCTAGAAGCTCTATTTAATATCTGCCTGAAATATTTAATGTTTTCCTCGATATGGAAAAAACATAAGCTGGTCCTGCTACCGAACGGTAAACAACCGTGTACTTTTTGACCAATATCACTAACAGACACTTTTGGCGAGTCACTAGAGCGTATCGTCTATAAGATTCTTCAGAAGAGCGTTTATATAGCAACAGACTACAAGACATCTATTTTGAAGAAATAGCAAGAAAAGCAATAAAATAGAAAAGTGGCTCCAATAATTACTGCGTTTTTGTAACCGCAAAAAATGCGTCCGATTCAGAGAAGTGAAAGAAATTCAAACAGAATTTGAAAAATCTAAGTATACCCCAATACCTAATATCAACATTCTTTATTCAAAATTTTAATTTAGCACAACAAGATAAAATGTTCTTTAGTGCTAGTGAAAAAGCAGACAGATTACTTCATCAAACGAGTTGGTACTTATAGTTCGAACTATGTTTTTATGGAACATGTGGCTATTGGAGGAGTTCCCCAGGTTTCATTGCTTTGCCCGCTCTTATGGAATATAACAACATACAATGGAGTTATATAACTGAATATACAAGTTAGAACCAATATCAATGACTTGATTTGGATAACGCCTGAAAAGTGATAAATGCCGGTATTATTGTGGTAAAATCATAGATCACTGCGATAGTACGTATGCAAATCTCGCCTCAAGAAAGTAGCTTCTCATTCTGACGGATCAGTTTGCTCAAAATCCCTGCTAAGTAATATCGTCCTCTTAAGCCAGTTCGTAATTCCTGAGGTATGTAACAAAAAGTTTTACAATTTTTTACAATTTTCTAAATTTCTTAATTAAATTATGTGCTAACAACATTGTAAAAAGTATTACTTTTAGGACTTATCCTTTATTTTATAGCACTTGCTTCAACTCTACAATTTCCATTTCCATTTTGTATTTACAATATAACATTACTACAATATTACAAAAACACATAAATATATTAATATTTAAAATATTTGCTTACAAGCGTGTTTTCTTACCAAAAGCAATTTGTTAATTGTCTTTAATGCCTCTTACGTCCAATTGGCATTTTTTAATTGATTAGAAAGCCAAAAGGTTTTTTGATATGTTTACATTACGGTCAACATAACACCATAAAAATGGTTAATCTGCGTTTGAACAATTCAATAATTAAGAAGCGAATAACTTTTATTCTATCCACTTATATATAACTCGAATAATTGATATCCCTAGGATATATACGCACACATACTTATTTGAGTACTGGCGATTTCGATGTTCGAAAATATATTGGTGTTAGTGCGGTTAAACGTATAGTCGGTTATCAAATAGAATATGCGGTTATTTTAAATTTAAATTCGGTGTTTACTAAATGGGCGTTTTAAGTGATAAGGTACCTGAATGGTTTTACTTCAATTACTTTTAGGACGATCTGCGCTTCGAACGTATACGTTATAACTAACAAAATAAACAAAAATACATTTTAAGTACTGATTACTCACTACATAATTAATCTTTTTCTTCAAAGATCCTAAATGCAACATCACTAATACAAATACCATTTGTGGCCAAAATATTCCTTGCTTTGTGTCATTTTTTTTAAATTAATAAATGTTCATTGCATTGAATTATCCATTAGACTGAAATAATCCCTAAGCGTCAGTTTCTTAATTCGTTCTATTTTTAATTGAATATTTTTTTGAGAAATTAAAATAACGAAAAGGTTGTTGGCATTTTTTTATGGTTTGCGCCGTCAAATCATATGTTATTGTTTTTCGAGCATAAGTTTGAAAAAAGCAAATCACAAACAAAACGCGTGAGTTTCAAAACATGTAAAACAAAAGTTGGCGTTTTTGAAATCGCATGTGATTGTCAAAACATGCCTGTAAACATTTGTGCGTATAGCCACGCATGCATACATACATACGTGCTTTCATAGTTCAAAAATAGTTAATTTTGTTCATATAAATCTATTGTCAATTTTATTAAAAAAAAGTTAATTAGCAATACGAAAATTTTTTTGCCGATGTTTAAATCAACAAAAGAAAGTGCATTCGATTCAGCTATTTTAATCTTGTATAATGGCTGGAAACTTTATTTTATATTCTAAAGATTTAAAATGTTTTAACATAGAAATTGTATCGTGTTTATGTAATTCTACAAAAGCTAAAAGATTATTTTATTAATAGCCATTACCAAAACGAAATGTACACAGAAAATATGAAAATCTTATTTAGTTAATAAATTAAAAACTCAAATAACTTTTTTATTTCTATAGGACTTATCATACAACAATTAATATGAAATAAACATATAATTGGAAGAAGGAAATTGTCTTAATAAAAAATAAACTTTAATTACATAATTTTTTTGTAAAAGAATTAATATAGCAAAGCCAAGCACAACAGGTAGTAGTTCTGTATAGATTTCTTCCATTGACAAATCTTCGAGTTAAGAGTGTTATTTTTTAATTCAAATACTATAACTAGCAAGTTTTTGCGTAGAGCAAGCATTTTTTTATTTAATGTATTAATTTCCCTACAAAGAAATTACGTGTTTTTTTTTTTTTTTTTTTTGACTCTAATTTAAAATCAGATATACGAACATGTATTTGCGTTCATAATTCGATTACAATTTCATTATTGTTAAATTTATATTTAATAACTAAAAAGGCTTATTTTCCTAAACGCGTAGGCAACAATACACCCAGAAATTATAATAATTATACAATTTTTGGAATATGTCCTGTTCCTATGTTAATGATGCCAACATATTCAGACGTAGCTTCACTCCCAACTGTTTTGGCTGTTGTACTTTCTTTTATAGAAATTTGTTGTCAATAAATTTAATTTAACACACACATATACAACGAAAAACCAAAAGCTAGTATTGAAAACTGGATTAAAAATTTAAGGACAGTATACAACAAATTTTTTAAGGCGAGTATGACTTAACAAGCAAATAAAGTTTAATTTAAAACTGGATTCTAAAATGATGTTAGGAAGATTTTTTTCTTTTTTTCACTATTTTCTTATATTTAGGCTGTAAGAGTTCAAAATAAACGATAACACACAGCACTCGGTGCACAGTGTGGTAATATTGTATTGAGTTCACATATTACAACGAAATGTGAAGAAATAAGCAAACAACTAAAATTAAATACAAGTTTGCAAATTTAAATCTTGGCGAAAGTCGTTTGCAAGCAACAAACAATGTATGCGTATATGATTTCGGACACTTGTCGTCATTACGGCAGCTAAAGAGGCATTTCAAATCTTCTTTAACACTTTGCCAAGTAAGAAAGCCGTTATTTGTAATTTTAATTAAAAATTTAATTAAAACACAGATGCGAAAGCCTTAACCGAAAAAATATTTTTTTTACAGAATTTTTTTCAGATCGAAGAGCTTAAATGGAAAAAGCAAAAACAGCAACGGTGCCATCGGTGGCAAAAATGTTTAAGACAAAGTAAAAATAAAGGGCATCTTCACGTTAGAAAAGAAGTTAGAGTGCTATATTCGGCTATGCCAATTCTTATACACCCTTCACCTTGTATGTAAATCTAGTACTTAACAAGTGACTCTAATAAAAAAAAAAACTAAAATTGGTGCAAAAAATTAGAATAAAATAATAGGTCAGTCATTTTTAAAAAAATTTTAGCATCAATCAATCGACGTCGCTATTGGATATTGTAACAGTTACAAACGGAATGACAAAGTAAGACAGACCCTTTTTCCACTTTTTTGTGGTGAAGGATATAAAAAAAAAGTTTTAACATGCATATATTAATAAAGAGTTTCTCCACTTCAGTGACCTACTCCTAAAATTTTTTTCGTGGTTCTCTGATCGTTATCCGTACTGCGTGGATAATGAAGAGCAAAAATTTTTCACATTTACCAATGGTGGATATTGCATCAAACAGCGTATGTATGTTAAGTGGAACATAAGCTTTAACTCCGCTTAGAAGATGTTTTACATTTAAGGCATTTTTAAAAACTATCATTAGCTAAAGGTAGGATGTTGTCTGCCTTTGGCCTTGAACGTTAAGCTTATATAAAATATAAAATGATTTTAAATCATTCAAACATTAAATATTTGCAGCCCCAGAATAAAACAACTAATCATATAAACTGCTTGAGTAATCATAGTGTAGCTGATTGTTAATCTTCCTGGTTATTTCTAACTTTGGTAGCACTGCCATTAGTTGTAAATAAAATTTCTTCTCAGAAAGGTTTTTGTAACGAAAAATAGATGAACCTCACTTTGTTATGATTCACTTTAGTTCACATTGAGTAGAGTGCACGTATAGGAAGGTTATAAAAACTAGTTATATTTTATTGCGTTTATTTTTCACACACATCAATCGATTCTCTAGACATTTTTACTTTAACTAATTCGATCATTTATTGGGATTAAAATTTATTTATTCATAGTCAGAGCGCTTCGTTAAAACGTTTTTTTTTTTGCCAAAATGTTACGTTTTTTTTTTAGTGTTTTTAAAATCTTATATTCCGAAATATTTGATTAATATGTTACATACTTACGCACGTACCTGCATGCGTAAATAGCCATATACTTATTTATATGTAAACAATTAGTGACAAAACCATTATTTTTAGAAACTAAATCTGGCAAATCGACCCCACATATAGATAAATAAATTATCGGGGATCTTTGATCTACTTAAAATATATAATGGGCTCTGAAAGTTCTTTTTGTTTTTCGAATTACAGCTTTGGGCTTCTAGAGAAGTAGGTAGAAATGAGAGCTTTGATGTCAAATTCTTTAGCCGCAAAAATACTGGGTCATGTCTTTTATAGCAAACTACAATAGTTAAGGCTATATTTTGGAGACAAACAATATATTTACATGTTTAAACTGTTTATGTTTAAACGATTATAACGCGTAACCACATTTACACATTTTTTTATTTTCCCTTAGATTATCGAGGGTTTTCAGGACGTATGGACTCGATTTGAGGAACAGTGCGCCGATCTTAAGAACTCTATCATACCATAACTTAGTCAATAGAAGGTTGGTTATATGTAATACCTATATTTTTATTATTGTTATTATTTGTTTTTTTTTTTTTTTTGTTTTTTTAGGATCGCATATGAACAATAATCTAACGTCTTAAATAGCTTTTCTTAACGTTCACAACTAATTATTTTTCTTAAAGAATTTTATTACTTTTACAGTTCTAATTTAAAATCAGCTCTTATTCTTCTAAACTAGAAGCTTAAGGCGTTGGCCGAGTTATATACCATGCTATGAACAAATTAAGTAAAAAATTAACAATAAAATTAACTTAAAAGCATATACTACATCAGTTCAAATTTTTTAATAATAACAATTTAAATAAAAAGTCAAGTAGTTAATTACATATATTGCAAAAATAGTTGTAAGCAATAAATTAACGACAATAAATTAAATCAATTTTTATTGGAAACCATAAATGAAGTTAAGATATACATAAATCAAAGACCAAAAAATAAAGGTGTTTTTATAATTTAACATTTCCTGATGACTGACAATTGCTTATAAAAATAGTTTTATTTTGGTATTTACGTTTGTAGTATTTGTTGATCTACAGTGTTAAAGATGCATACAAATCTTAATTACGATATCATAAATTCAAAAAAATTTTCGAAACCAAAGATTTTGATCGTTTTTACCTTCACTACAAAAAGTGTAAAAAGGAATAATTTATTTTCTATTTCGACTGTCCGTCCGTGTTGAAATTAAGTTTTCCGATGCACTAGGTTAGCTAGAAAAAATTTAAATATGCCAATCGATCAGACATAGTGCCGATCAGCAAAATCGGTCTATGCTCTTTGATGCAGCAAGCAAAACACCATGCCTACCTCTAATTTTTCTATATTATTTGGAACAATGAAGTAGCTCCAATAAAAAAAAACAAATATATGGGGCGATAGAGAACTAAAAATAAGAAATAAAAAACATCAAGTGAAAAAATTAGCGCACGGCCATATTTTCCGAGTTACGGGCCTCTGAAATATACAAAATTTTTAAAATATCAGTATGTGTATCAATTCAAAGCTTTTACAGAGATCTTTTAGGAAATAATAAAATTTTCTAATAATGCCTCACCCATGGCATTTTAGTGTAAAATTATATATAGTGTTAAAATGTTTATTCTTGTTTTTTAATTTTCTGTCAACCGAATATTTTAGTTTTTTTGATTGATGTTATTTCACTAAACTAGATTTACACATATAGTGAAGGGTATATAAGGTTCGGCATAGTCGAATATAGCTCTATTACTTGTCTTACATAGGCTTGACAATATTGAATTAAATATTTGTTAACTTTAGCTTTTAATGCAACAATTTACATTTCATATGAAATATAAACAGGTGCCTAACAAAGCGATGTTAATAGTGAAAATTTGTGCTAAAGTTTGTTTAGAGCGAAAAATCTTTTCTAGTTTTTATTCAGCTAAGCAGTTTCAGAAAGATCCTGAAAACCACTGTAGACGTTTGTATATTTGTAATTATTAATTTAAAGTTGTTTTCTGTTTCTATAAATTCTATCACATTTAAACACTGTGTGCCATGGGTACGTAAGTTTGTAAAAGAAATAAAACACACAGTCAAAAACGGGAAAAAACTAAATATAAATTTTATAAAAAAGAAATGAAAAACTATGTTCGGCGAGAGATAAAGCAATAAATTCTGTCAGAAATTTAATTTGATAATAAATCTTTGCTTCTAGCGCTACAGAATTTATTTTACTCACATACACAAGCACACACAAATATACCTTATGCATGTGTATTGTTGATTTCTTTTTTGTTTATTTTGTTTTATTTATATATTTTTATTATACTCTTAGTAGTTTCCCCCGTTTATCCGCAGTTGTTTGTGAACGCAAAATATGCAACACCCACACATGAACATGCAAGAACTTCAAGTGCCAGTTGTTGAATGAAGTGGAAAATATAAGGAATAAATATTTGGTATCCAAAAAGTCTGTTAACAAACGTGCGTATATTTCAAGAATGATCTTAATGGAAAGGATGAGGAAATCTAAATAAAAACATGACACTTATAGATGTACTCCAACATCATCATTGTTGAAATTACTCACGGTTTCACCTAAACACATTTTTATGTATTCTGTAAAATATAAAAGAGGAATACACAACACATATACATCCATCCATTTATTATAATCCTAAGGTTACGGTAACCATTCATCTTTCTTATACATTGTTTATCCATATGTTTAAGTGTTAGTGTGTAGGTCTACCCTTAGTTATGCTTAAGCAACCACGCGTAAAGTCACCTTAATGTCTTTCCCTGCTTTCAGCATAATAAATGGCTATCGTTCACATTTGGGCCAAATTAGGAACAAAAATACATTCACAGGAACATGGTGTTTTTTTTATCATTTTGTTGATATTATTGTTGTTGTTTTTGTTGTTATTATTTCTGGTAAAAAGGAAAAGTCCTTTAGGCAAAAGGGATTGTTAACACAAAAAGAATAAAAATTCCAGTGTCATATATCTGTTATCATTGACACATTTTTTTTACTTTGTTGTGTTCGTGTAAGTATTTGTGAAATTTTTATGTATATAAATATAAATAACATTAAGATCACTTTACAGTTAAGAAGTTTAATATTTTTTTGCTTTTATGCTAAAGTGCTTGCTAGAATTTGTGTTGTTAATGAATTTTCTTGAACTCCAAGCGTATTTTTTTACTTTTAAACTTAAAGTGTTACTCTTTTTGGTTATTTAGACGAAGGTGTTATAATTTGGTCAACATATATGATAAATTTCAATTTTATTCCATTTAAAATAACCCTATCTTAGAAATGTTGCAGCGGATATATTTAAATTTGTTATTGTTTATAATTTCAAACATCATTTCAAAAACTTTAATTAATTTTTTTATCTAAAAAAGGCTACACTTTTTAACCGTTATAGACAGATGAAGTCTGTATTAAATTCAGTTTTTTTTTATTTGAATGATTAATTATTTTTGTTAATAGGAGAGGAGGATTACATTACAGAAGAGTATTTATCACTTGCAAAGAAAATCTACAGAAGTCGAAATTATCTCTTTTATTTTATTTATTTATTTATTTATTTATTATTTGTGGTCATGGCCTGGAATACCACGAGCATTTCAATTCGCTGCTTTAACTGTTTATATAAGATGAGCTTTAAGCTCATGAATCTATTGCAGATATTGTTGATAAATAATTTATTTTTTACTTTACATTCAGATGTCAAATCGCATTATTGAGAACTTTTAATTCAAATTTTTTGTAGTAAAAAGTACTTAAAATATCAAAACCTAAGTATATCTGAATCAACGATATGCACAACAAAAATTAAGTATTTTAGCAACTACTTATAATCTTATATACGTACATTGTATCTAAGTATTTGTACTTGTACTACGACAAACCAACAGACGCAAAAAAAACTAAGAAGTATAATTCCTTACATTTGTAGAAAAATAACCAGGAATTTCCCCAATAAAAGTTCAATGTCATAAATTAACTCCAAACTTCTGGCAGAAGATGAAAAAAGGAGTCAGCAAAGATAAAAAATAATACAATTGAATAAATGTACAATGTAAAACTAGATGAAAGCTAAATACGTGAAGTATTCTGTTAAGTTTTAGACAAAAAAAGTATACTTAAAGCTTTGCATACGTGTGCATGTATGTGTCAGTATTTATGAATTGGTACAGCAAAAAATATAGAAGCATGTTCAAGGATAAATATTAAAAAAGGAAGTTGGACGATCTGTTAATTCATACATTTCCGTTTGGTATTTTTTAATATATTTCCTATTTATTTTCCGGTATTTGTTGATTTACAGAAACGCACACTGAAAAGCACATGAGTAGTGGAAAGAGTTTTAGTTAACAACGTTTAACAGTATGCAACAAAGGGAGAAGTTTATCTTCAGCTGAAATAAACTTAATTTAGTTTAATTGTAATAAATTGCCAACTTATTTAACTCTGCACACCAACACTTCGAATATACTTTACTCAATTACATTTAAATTTGCATATAAAGTGTAAAGTAAAAACATTAATCTCACATGTTGCATGATGCACCAGAATGCTAAACAGTGTTTCAAAATAAGTGCAGCAAAATTAGTGCAGCAAGAATTTGTTTAATAATCAATTACGCCTCAGCGACTAAATTATTTTTGATGAAATACAGGTCCAAAGTGTTGTGAAAATCGCCTAAAATCAATTTATTTTACACTATAATGTTTTGCTCTAACCTTTCATAAAAACATTACATATATGCATACACACGTAAGTTCATTTTGCAAACGTAGGAGTTATTCTGGTTGCAAACACAAGCATGACAGTTTGTATTTTTTCTTGCGGTTTTTTTTTTTTGGTTGGTGAAACATGTATTTGCTTCATCCAACGTGGCCACTAGCCAACAACTATGTATTTTTCAATTTACTCACGACTTATTGGGGTAATAAGACACTGCATTCTCAAGTTCTGGTAACTATCTGCAAATCTGCAACTTGTTGAATATGCTGATAGGCGCGTATGTACTGTTTACAGATCCATCAAGTTCAAAGTAAATCTGAAAACTTCATTTTTCGACCGTTTTCACTGAGGAAAGGTTATAAATCTTCAAAATAGCATTGAATTCATAGAAATAAAATTTTAAGCAATACTTCCACCAAAAGTTTCGATATTTCTTCTTTAAGGCTTCTCTGGAAAACATTAAAACATGGATTTTAAATTAAATTTTTAAATTGATAAACGTCTTCAACATTAATTGCGAAATATTGCAGTAACCGAAAAACAGTTAAGCAACCGTACATTCCGCACGCAAATAGCAACGCCGGCCCTATCTGAGTAATGAGCTGATCGACGGCCGTTCCAGCTTTAAAAGACTTTTCGTACAAGACCAAAGAGAAAGAACTCGTTAATCTTTTTGTTCTATTTAAACAAAAACCAAATCGCATTAAGTGTTTATTTTTAGTATTAATTTTTACTTTCACATTGATTAATTTTTATTAGTTTTTACTTTTAAACTACTTTTCAGTTATTGTTTAAGGCTATTTTTTTTTCAAAACACAAAAGAAATTTTGAAGTCAGTGCATAATAAAAATTTTGTACTGTATTTAAACAAAACTATCAAAATAACAAAGCCTTGAAGTAAGGTAAAATTTGAGTCTCCGAGCTTAGGTCTAATTAAAATATAATCTTAAAGTCACTTTATATTTTATTGTAATTTTCGTTTTTAATAATTAAAACACTGTACATCAACTCTTGAGTTTTGAAAATAGATTTTAAAAAAACTAATTTTTTTAAAGTCCCTGTACAAGTTGTAAAAGTTTGATATTAAGAAATTCTTTCAAATATTCTCCACACAAGTGTGCAAAACTTTTGACGGAGTATTTGAGCAAGTATGGTATAAAAACAGCAGCCAGTATCCTTGGAGTTTTGCACACGGTAATAGATTTATGGCCAAAGTCCAGACAAAGTGTCTGTGTGGTGTTACTGAATTGCTAAAAATGAAAACAGCAGCAGCCGCAACAAAACTTCGAATCTCAGTACAAACATTAACTTAAAAAGAAAATACTCTTACAAAACCACAAGTTTAGGAATTTCTTAATACAGCATACTAGTAAAGAAAATAAGAAGGATAGTAGTTAAAATAATTTACATAAATAAAAATTAACTTTAAGTCAACACCACGACTACCACAACATCTCTCACTAAAACTATAAATAAATAAAAATCGCTAAAGCGGAAACTTTTTCTATGTAAATTCATTTCTGTACAAACTCTTTCAGTTTGTTTAAAATTGTTTTTTGCAATCTTTTCTTATTTTTATTTTTAACGATAAACTTCTTGCATGATTTTTTGTTGTACAACTTATTTGGTGGAGTTAACTTAAAGCTTCAGTGTGTGAACCATCTTCTATCATACATTTAATTTTAGCAAACATCATTAGATATTAGATTAGATATTTTGAGTAGACCATTCCGCAAATGAATTGAAAAAATTTCAAAATATAAAACATTAACCGATTCTAAAATTTGTTACAGAAAGAATTGTTAGGGTTTAAAAACTTTTGTTTCAGAAGTAGATTTTAGTTAGGAGTTTATATAAAACATTACTAAAATTGATTTCCAAATGGTTGTTGAAGAAAGCTTAATATAATTGTAATCTAATAATGTTTCTCTGTAAATTAATTAAATTAAATATAAGTAAGAACACATAAAAAATTATTTTTCCGATTGCGATTTTCAAAATAGTTGTATATTCAGTACAAGTTCCATTAATAAAACAAATAAAAATCTTTACTGAAACCGAAAATTATTTCCAGATTTTTGTTTTAGAGCAAAAGTTTTGTGACTATTTCAGAAAATTAGTGGGCAAAATTAAACTAAATAAAAATAAATATTCCCAAATCTTAATTCAAAATACCATATTGTCTTATTGAACAAAAATGTTTTGTTTTTCAACTTGCGTCAAACTTTTGCCACTTGTTATTACATTAGTATAAAAATATTTCTTCTTGAGCATTATTTACAAGAATAAATTTTTGCTGTAGCCAAACAATTTATTTTAAAAATGTTTTGCGGTTAAATAAATAAAATTTAACTTTTTCAGAAATGACGATTTTCACCAATCCTGCCATTACCACGACCTGGAAAATTGGCTTTTATTAGATAGATCAATGAATCAATCAATGCTATATTTTGCAATAAAACAGAGCCTGAATATACTAAAATAAATACATTTATACACATGTTACTTTTAACATAATAATGTTTTATTATAGATATTTAAATCAAAGTTTTTCTTTTTGATAAATATAAGTGCTGCTCCTGTACTACAAGCGATCATCTCCTCTGAAAAATATGTATGAAAAGTACTCAGTTTTTGAGTCAGTTCCATAAAAAATTTTCACACGAGTAAAATTTTTGCAATTCAGAAACAGCACAATAGTATTCAAAATTTTTTGAAAGAAATCTATTATGTAATTTGTTTTCACATATGTAGCATTATTATTTCACTCATTTTTGAGTTAAAGTTCTTTATTAAAAAATTTTTCATCACATTTTTCGCTATACTTAGTGATTCTAAAAAACAAAATGTTTGTCAACTTAACCATTCTGCAAGTTTAAATGATATAAAATAATAATAATAATAACAATAATAATAATAATAATAGTAATAATAATAATAATAATAATAATAATAATAATAATAATAATAATAATAACAAATAACATAAAGAGGAATAAAGCATTTTATTACTTTAAGAGCACATATTATACTAGGTTACGAAGAATAGAGCCTATTAATTGAAGTTTTGAATAATTCCATAACTATGCTCATGTATTTTCATTCCGGCAACAGTTTTGCTGTATTATAGATAAAGACAATCTAAATTACAATGCATAATGTAATACCCACCAATTTTTGATAGAATTTCATTTTATTAAACACACTTTTTTGTTTCGTTTTTTTGGTATTTCATACCTTTAAAAAAATTATATTATATTTTACAGCTGATAATGCGTAAACTTGTTTATACTAAAAAACATAATCAAACAATATTCAGAAATTGAAATAAAAGCCTTTTAGAATCCACAAAAAAAAAAAAAAAATTAAACAAGCATGTTAAATTAAAACTAGAGAACTTTATATATGTTTGAGATATTAAGATATACTTTATATTATAAAAGAAGTTATCATGCAAACTGTTATCTTATAATCTTGTTGATAAGTCACAATAACAGATTTTAAAAATTAAATTTTAAAAAATTGTAAAGAAAACTTGACTTGAACAAAAATATTTATCACATGTTACACGTTATATAAGTTTTTCTTATCTACCTAATTGCTAAATATAAAAAAAAATTAGTCCATAGTAACATGCTTTGGTTAAGTCCCTTTAAAGTGTTATGTATTTGAGGTGCATTACATGTTTTATTATGAAAGTTGTGGTCTTAATTCTCTGTGCTGTCTAATTAAATATTTGGAAAGTTTACAGAGTCGAAAATTATTTTACATTCTTGACCTTCTGGCGCGCAAGGGACACTGGCCTTAAATTTGTCCAAAGCATTAGGTATTAAATTTTTTCTTTAACTTGTACTTTTCTTAAAAACTTACAATGGGACAACTTCAAGTCTATCGAAATATTTAGCAACAGCATTTAAAACATCTTCATCGTCTTATGTTTACCGCATTTTGTCCTTGCTATACATTTGTCAAGCGTGCTAAAATTAAAAAGTCATATTTTTCCGACAAGCAGACGCAACAACTTTAAAGTGCTTACCTTCCCCCATTGGCTAGAACCAGTTATCAAGTGTCTTACGCAAGGAAAATATCTGCAAATACCTCCATCCTATTTACATACTCTATTCTGTCTACGTGCTCCAAACCTAAATAACAAACAGCATACAATATAAGCCGCCTCGAAGCTACCACTGAATCATAAGTGCAGACTGTTTCTCCAGCAAAATCGAGAACATAGTGCAAGAAATGCTGCCAACGCACTCTTTACCATTGCAGGTAATTCTTTGCAAGCCATGATCTGCTTAAAATATATTTTTTTAAACGATACGTTCTTAAAAAAATATAATTTTTATTGTATTCATATTATTAATATAAAAATTTTATGTATAAAAAATAGTGAATGTATGGTTAAAAAAAAATGCCTGCCTTTAACTAACAGCAATTTATTATACTGGCTATAAGTGTTTTAACCTCAATTTCCAACTACAATCTACATACATACATAAGAATAGTTGCTTAGGAAACTTTGTAAATACTTTTTATTATCTTTATTTATTTGTTTTTTCCTTCTCAATTCAAATTTATGCATATTAAACAATATCTTTGTTTAATATATAATTATTTTATTTCCGGAGATTACTTTAAATTTGGCAACGAGTCCCCTATAGTTGTCCGATCAACGATTGTTAAATGATGGATGAAAATCTAAGTGAAATATCTAGACTATTACAATCATCGGCAACTCAGACTCCAGCAGCATTATGTAGACAAAATAAAATGAGAATGTTTGCTCAGCTGGATTGGTGTCAGTCGCTCCAGCTTCTTTAAAACATATTCTATAGGAACTTTGAAGCTTTGAAATTTTTTAAAACAACAAAAAAGTTGAATCAAAACTATTGAATCTCAAAAGAGCAGCAAAGAATGTATGTTACTCTGTCAGATAACTGATTGCTCAAATTCGTATGTTGATAATAAAATTCACGACATGTTGTCTTTTATATACCAAATAAAAAAAATTGTTCTGCGGCCTTAGAAAAAGCTAATCCTTCGTTACAAGAAGTTCTTGCATTAACTTTCTTATATGAGACACCTGTTAACACAAAGGGTATAATGCAGAAGCATTCGCAGTTCAAACAGCAAAAACTAGCAGAATAAATTAAGATCGTATCCTTCACTTGAAAAAGAATATAATCGAAAAGATTGTTTCATTGCAAGAAAATAAAAACTATATGCTACGTATGCTCAAAGCAGGACACATCTCTAATGCCTGTATGTGTAAAAGTAGTTTGTATCACAAATCGCATTAACTTAGGATGTGCAATGTCAAATAGCAAAATCAGGGTAACGTAAACTTAGACTGGCTAAAATTGTTCAACCGTCAGATTAAGAAATTTCTAATGCAAATATATTTGATGAGCAAAATATACTTTTATTTAATACTTAATTACTTAATGGCGTAAAGTGTGGTTTTGAAATTAATACTAAGTTTATCAAAGTTAAGTTGCCGAATATTTCTCACAGGGTTTAAATAAACTCATTATTTATTTAATTTTTCGAAACGAAGGGGTAATTCATAGTCCTATTCATGAACTTGAGAGCTGGTATAAAATTAAAAAATAAAGGCTTGAAGTAGGCACTAGTTACTGTGTGATTTTTAGGAAAATTAACTTCAAGCAACAAACTACTGTATTGTAACTTTTTGTTCAACGCAATCACTTAAATGGGTCTAAGTGTGATTTCGAGTTGGCAACCAACCTACTATGTTATCGATTTTGACATGATTGAGGATATTTCAAGTGAAGTGATTCAAGTGAATTATCAGTTATTTTCACATTATTCACCAGCTGATACTTCTGTATGGAATTCCTAAGCAATCGTATTATCACCTGTAAACGTAATTAAAATGTAATTAAAAAGGTCTTTGAAAAAAGAAAATATCGTTCGGTCCTTCTCATTGATATGTATTAAGCGTTTGACAAAGTATAGCATGAATACGTAAATTATGAGTTACTACTAAAATTACCTAAAAACTTCACTTTTTCACTTGTTTTACACTTTGAATAAGCATTCATGAATGACTGTAATCATCAAACTCTTGGCTGGAAGGACACAGGCCATACATGGCATCGATGTCGTTGATAGACTGACAAAACGAGGAACTCCATTTTGTGACTAGGAAATAGACAGTTTCTGTAGCACCTCATTGTCTGCAGGCGAGGAAATGGCTATACCTTATACGATATGGCTCAGTTTAGGTGGTGTAATATTCCAAAAAAAAAAAAATATATAGTGACTTATTTGTGATAGAAGAGATAAGTTTTTGCGTAATTATTTACTTTATCAGGAAAAGTGGTTAGTACCCTGACTTGTCCACACCACAATTCTGAACTTTCTATCGCAGTTATTCGGGCTTTACCTTCTCTCTACAAACTACTATCGCCTTCCGCCAAATCTAACCTATTCATTTAAACACAGAATATATTTTATACTCGCAAAGTACTTACAAAAAGTAATTGTTAATCCTTTTTGTTCTTTAGATCCCTAAGTGGGCTAAAGGACAACAAAAATTATGAATTTTCACTTTATATTTAAATTCAACAATGCGCCATCTAATGATCAGAGTTGTGTTTGTAATTTAAGATTTAACAAAATCGCTTAAGTATTTAACATAACAATTTTTAATCCTTTTAATACGTGCGCTTAACTGCTAAATGATATACATAGATTTTTGTTATATTCCTATTCCCGATGCATTTCGCTACCCCAATAGAATTAATCTTAACACATTCAAACTTTCAACCCAGCCAGCTTTTTAAGCGATTATTAAAAGAATTTTAACACTCAGTTTTTTTTCTATGTTAATGACTAAAATTTTTCACGAAGCTACCTCTGGTATACGATAATTATTTTTCACTTTTTTATACCTATTATATATTTGTAGCTACACGGAACTACGAATAAGCGACAGCATTTATTTCTTTTTAAAAAATTTGCACAAAATTGTGGATGTTGATCACTCAGTCCAACTACCAATGGCGAACAATGGAATTTTTTAGTTCACCCACTTAAGTACAGTATGCTTAAGTAATTCAACCAAGTTTTGAAATTTTAGTTATAAATAGAAAATTCCTTCCTAAGGAATGCATTTATGCATTTATAAGGTTATGTAACTTTAAAAATTTTAAAAATTTTAAAAATTTTTAAAGTTACAGGCATAACATTCTTCATGAACTCAACTTTCTGTTGAGAATATAAGGGAAAAAGCATACTGCCAGTTCTATATACAAGGTTCCTCTTCTTGAATCTTACTCAAATGCAAATTGTGTGTACGAGTGAGCTTATTTGAAACGGATACCGGATGTACTCTACGATTGAATATAAGAAAATAATACGACGAATATATACGAAGGAGAATAAAAAAAACTGCTGAAAAATTGTCTCTTTATATGAACACATACACTCTCATACGCACACAAAAGAAAAATATAATTTTTATTTAAATTTCTTGAGCAAAAGTATAAGACTATACATTGTTACATTTGGGTATTTTTAGTTGTACATTTTTATAATATATATTTTTGTAAACATCCTTTTTATTATTATAGTTTCGAGTATTCATGTAGAAATGGAATAGAAGTTTATGTGTATGTGTTATGATTGTATCTATAAATAACTTATTATTTGTCCTGCCAGTAAGGTTAAGAAAGCTGCAACATCAGCAATATCGTGATGGCGAAGTAAAGAGCATCCAAGGAAAAACTGCAACATTTTTCATCAAGTTGTATTTCATACAGACTTAGAACATCCGGCAAGAGGAAGATGAATGTTGTCATGACGACACCATCAAGACGCCAACAAATAATTTTGACTTTCGTAAGTATGTAGGTGTGTATAGAAACATATAAAAAAGTGACAAATATTTTCTATGATATTTAATTTCATTTTTTTAAATCATATTCGCTATTAAGAATTTATTTATAAAAACTCATATTAAAGTTTACTTATATGATTATAAATATATTATTTATTTACTATCAATATTAATGACTTTTCAACCAGCCAGACTTAGTTTAGAAAGAGTTGCTATTGAAATACAGCAACATCGGTCCATAGATACATACAGTATTTTTTATATGTTATAGCTGTTTCTTAATTTGTTATATTGAAAACCGAAAAAAAAACTAAATTATTAAAGTTTTAACAAAACATCGAAATCGCAACAACGATTTATAACAAAATTAGATTTTACCAAAATTTTAATAAAAAATGAATAATTTACAAAAGCATAGCCAATTTAAAAGTTAAAAACCCAAGCTTCGCTAAGAAAAATGTTCATTAAAAAATATCAAAAAATTAAATTATAAACAAAACATATTTTTCAGACACGAAAGATTGCATTTTTTTGCTTTTTTTTTGGCAAACAATTTTAAATTCACAAAAAATCAGTTTTTCTTCCTTTATATTATAACTGCACATATAAAGTTAAAACTCATATAAGTTAAAACCGAAGACATAAAATTTCGAAATTGGGAAGCATAACAGCGCACAGTGGGGCAGAATCAAAATATTTTGAAAACAACTAAGCCATTTGTAAAGGGCTAGGCCGATTGATCCAAAACTTTAGATATGCCTCTTGGTTAACCATTTTCCATGTGCAACTGTATTTTACAAACTTTTAACAGACGACTACAAATTTTTATCTTCTGTAACATTATTTTATAAAATTTAAATATATATTTGAACACTCATATTTAAGAACGCATAGCTATGTCTGTAAGAAAGATATTAAGGTGAATCTTTTTTTGTTTTATAGGAAATTGCGTCATCTATATTCATATACATAAAAAATAAAATAAAAAAAGCAAAATTTTTATATTTTTGCTGATCTTTGGAAATTTAAACAAATTACGGTAAAAACGGTCCAATTTGAGAAAAGTAAAATATTAAATATGCAATAAAATTTTTACAAATAAAGCAAATCAAATAAAACTTTCTGTGCTTGCGTAGTTGGTCAACTAAAATTATGCGGCAAAAAAGACTGCAAGGAAATCCCACAATTCCCAAAACTAGAATTTTTACTCTTTTGCCCATACAGCCATATGTGAACAAGGGCTTATGAAATACTCTCAGCAACAATTCGGAGTATATGTAGCTTTTTTGAAAACTTTTTATTTTTTCCGATTTCAGCTTCGGGATTTTAAAAAATGTAGGGTAAACTCAAAATTTCGATGTAATATAGGTCAAATTGAAACTTTATACGAAAATTAGTTTAAACGTTTACACACATAGTTAGCTTACACAAAAATTTTAAATTTTTATATATTCCTAAAGAAATTTTTTTTATATAAAGATTTTGATTGGTGGCCGATTTTAGGCTAAAATGCAATAATTTTGGTTTTTTTTTTAATTGAAAATCGTATAATTTTTAATCCAAAAAAGATATAATATTTAAATTTCTAATATTGCTCGCTAACTATGGAAAAAAATTCAAATAAATTCGCTTAAAATTGTATCCAGTATTGTGAAAAAACTGGAACAGAATATCGAAATATCAAAAAATTTTATTTTAAAAGGCTTATAACTCGATCATTTTTGAACATAAAATGCAGATTGAAGCACCATTTTGTAGCACTTTAGGACCGTGTATAATATTTAATAATCAGACAATAATTGAAGAAATGCCAAGCGTTAAAAATACTTTCAGGTGTAAGGTAGCCAACTTTGAGCCAACATAGCGCCATCTTTGCAAAGCGGATTGTACATAGCTTCAAGACTTAAGCTCGAATACTCCTCTGTTTGGATCAATCGGCCTAGACCTTTAAAAATGGCTAAGTTATATCCAAAATATTTTGATTCTGCCCCACTGTGCAGCGCATTACAATATCTAACATCACTTTAGTAATGGATGAAGAAGATTCGGCACAGCTAATACAACAGTCTGACTTGTCAAATTGCTGTTTTAGCTCCTGTTTGTTTACAAATTAACCGATTGTGGACTTACAACGTTCCACCATTCGTTGTTTACTCAGATTAGACACGAAAATTTGACGTGATGTTTTCTAGTGGGCGGCCCAGAATTTAAAATCTTAAAATAGAGAACATGCTTTACGTAATTTGCTTTGCCTACGTAATTTGTGAACTTCCTAACTTGTCTTTGTTAAAACGACTTAGTATTCGAGTAAGATAATTTTAATAACGAATTTGTTAAATCTTCTTTACAATTTTATGTTTAATGTATTTTTATTGCACTTTGTGTTTTTAAGAACAAAGAACAGGCTTACTTTACAAGCGACTTGGAGCGCTTAATTTAAAAACTACACAAGCGTATGAATGATTTTAAGAAATGTTTGGAAAAACACTTCTGGTATTGAGGAAACGAATTTACATCTTTAACAAAGTCATCATTTATATTTACAAAATGACGAAAGAGCCAGGGACTTTCTTGTAGAAATCCAGAAAAACGCAAAAAAAAATCCCAGGGAATATATCAGATTCTCATTTGACATGTAAAAAGCGTAAAAACACTTCCGCATCTAAAACTTTCTGTTTCATTAGCGAAGTATATACGTATAAAACTTTAGCTTTCACAATTTCCTTGGTGCGTGTATAGGATAAAACTTTACCTTCAAGTAATAATAATGAAGCGATAGATCACAAATTTGAGTTGATAGAAACAAAAAAGCAAATAAAACTTCTGCAGATGATTCTTAATTCAACGTTTTAAATCTTTCACCCAGAATAGGAAGATCGAAGATATTCAAAATAGTAAATTACTTTCATTATACGTTTTAACAATTTTAAGAACTCGTAATGATAAAAACCTAAAATGAAAAAAAAAATAGCTTGATAAATATTTATGAATTATTTAATTATAATGATTGTTTGTAATAAATCTCAGGTTTCGTTTTTTGCTAAGACTAATTTAAATGACATTCACTTAACTTTGAAAATTTTGCAAGTCATTTAAAACTTAAAAAAAATAAGACATTCGCCTGAAATTTACAAAAAAATGTTCTAGTTGGGCCAATGATAGTAGAACAATAATAATAGAGTGTACTATCGGTATAAGAATTACACAAAGTATTTTAAATTTATGCCTTTTTGGATCACAAAATGTCCATGTGCATGTGCAAAATATATCACAAATTTCCTTTGTAGACCTCCAAGGTAACTATTTATTCATATTAACAACAAAAATTAAAAAGGAACTGTTGAACCGGCAGGCGGGAACGCGTAGAATTATTAATTGCATAAATTTACATGTGTGACTGCATGAAATATTGCTCGCACAGCATAAATCGCAAATAATGTGTGCACTGGCCGTGTGAATATTTATTGTTTCGATTGTAAATCATCAAACCATAAACGCATTTTTCAACGAACTGCTTGCTCTTGTTTGGATGCATAAAACCAACACTCCTACATACATCCATACATACATACATGTAACACTAATATCCCAGATAGTTGTTTTTGTTATTGTTTAAGTAACAATGACACGACAGTCATTACATCATTCTACTCCCAATATTAAGTTGTAAAAAAATTGAACAAAAAGAAGTCAGCAGTTGAACTCAATTTGCTGTTGTGTTGACCCCACAAACACATACATATGTTTCCACACATATGTACATGATGCACTTTACAATACATAATTGTTCATAAATACATTCATACACAAACACTTGCAACTCTACATATTTCAACAACAATGTCTCTTTACTCTTATGTTAAAAATTTATATGAAATATAATTTCTCTTACAGCTGTTTTCCACTATTATGACCTCCACGACGAAAATAATAAAAATTCTATATCATGACCTGTTTAAAAAGATTTCTTATCATTTCAATTAAAAATTATTATGGATTCTTTAACCTGAAAAAGTATATCAACATTGATTTTTTTGTTTAAGCAATACTTATACTACGTCCTACATATATATCCTGTGGAACGAAAAAAATATTTAATTCTACTACTGTTAAGGCCGGGGCACAAAGAATCCGACATACATTAAACTTTGACATATTCAACTGACAAATCAGTGCAAAGTACGAAATTGGCCAACTTTTAACTTCTGATGTACCTTGAATACTTTGACAACTATTAACTGCTTCTTTTTCTTTGTTTTCTTTTAACTCTTGCTGTGTTTCAATTGTATTCTGTGATTTTAATAAAAAAATATTGGTTGAAAAAAAATACAAATTTAACTTAAAAGTGAAAAAATAGAGAGCAAAGTTTGATTTAACATCCGTCAGCAAAGTATTCATTGTGCCAACCTCATCCGTCATTACTTTTCTACAGTTGAATACGCCAAAGTTTAACATATGAAAAATTCTATGTGTCCCGGCCTTTACTCAACATTTTTGTCGTGTGCGCTTATGTAAGTTAGGTTTTCATTTTTCGACCCAATCTTCTATCCATTTTCTATTAATTTCATTTATAGGTTAAACTGTTAATTTAAAATTCCACACACATTAAAATATTGGTTTCTAGTGTTACAGTAAACATATATTTTTTACATAAATATCAGAAATAAAATAACAGCAAAAGCAATATTTTATTTACTTTTTTTACTTTTCCTATTTTTAAATATCGCCAGCACTAATAATTTTCAACAATGATCTTTTGTAAGCAATTGACTAACATTTTTTGATAATTTAGTTTTTTCCAAATCTTATTAAAATTTGCCGTATTGTACATATTGCGACCATGTCATAGCCCAAGTAACCGTCACATATAAGGAAATAAACTTCACGAACAATTATAAAACAATAAAAACACGGAAAGATTTTGGGTCCTTTTAATGAAATTTAATGTTACTATACAAGATTAATTCATAAAAGTTGAATGCATTGGCATATGCAGCCTAAAAAACTGAATTTATCAAAAGCTTTCTTCATTAGATCTTGGCGTAGTTCTGTTACACAGTAGCAAATTTGTAATATTTTTTCATCCATTAGATTTATCTATTCATTTCAAACAAGATTTTTTCTGGACAACTTTGTTATATGAAACTTACGTCCCCTTACAAACTAAACTAACGCGGAAATATCATCATACCCGAATTAGCGTCTCTTCACAATAACGTTAAACTTATCTTGCTGAACACAGTGTCGCAACTGAGATAAATCTTTTTGCAAAAAAAAAAAAAAAAAAAAAAAAAAAAAAAAAAACGGTTCAAAAATTTAGGCACAGACATAAAATTACTGTTGTTTGTTTTTTTTTTAATTTGTTTTGTTATTGTTATAAAGTAATGATATTGTAGTTATTTTCAGAGCAATATTAAGGTTTTAATTTTTTTTTTATTTCTATACAGTGGGTTTTGTAAACCAAATAAGTTACATTATTGTTCAAGTAACAAAGTAGTCGGCCGTATTTATATATTCGAATCATAAACTGAACAGCAGTCATTGTAAATCATTCGGTTGCTCATATTATTCTTGAAGAAAATAATAGCACTGAAATGCTATTTCCACTTCAGCATTAGAGAACGGAAATGATCAAAAATTTAAATAAACAGTGAAAATGTATAAAAAAGATTTTTCTCTTACTGAATTTTAAAAATGATGGAAAAATCTAATAAAATAAAAAAATTTATGTGATGCACGAAAATATGAAAAAATTAAAGACAAAACGGAAATTTTTTAATACAAAAAGTGCCAAACGTGTTGTTTATAGAAATAAAAGAGCTATGGGAAAAATTTAGCGAGGGCGGTAACCAAAAAGCGCTAAATTGACATCGTTGGGCATGTCATTTCTTAAAGATATAGTAACGTTTGAGATGCTTATTTTAAAATGGGAAAACGTGCTAAAAATAAAGTAGATTTTATCCCTTAACTGCTTTTTATCAGTGTTTCCAGATATGGGAATTATCCCCAAAATATGGAGTTTTTTTTTTAAATGGTTAAAACATGTTGCTTGCAGATTGGTGATTGTTGGAAGGAATTTTCAAT
This sequence comes from Cistogaster globosa, assembly GCA_937654795.1. Taxonomy (NCBI): domain Eukaryota; kingdom Metazoa; phylum Arthropoda; class Insecta; order Diptera; family Tachinidae; genus Cistogaster; species Cistogaster globosa. The sequence continues at coordinate 81,585,495 of OW569403.1, forward strand.
ATTTAGGAGATTTTTCTGGGTTTTGTATTATACATTATTTTGAATATTTTTGAAACAAGTTTAATTCTAAATAAAATTTGATTTATCGTACTTGCCTTTAGATGCAATGGTGTTAGGTTATGGTTGTGATAAAAAAGTTAAAACGTTTCTCATTAAATCATATTTTTTTTAAATATATAAACAATTCAATTATACTTTTTACATATCAGACCTGACACAATTGTTGAATTTACTATGCGCACCTACGGGCATGCTTTCTTAGAAAGATGTGTTTTCAGCAGTGAGGAATAGGAGGGAAAATTTTGGATGGGAACTATTTGATTTTGTAAATCAAAATTTTACAAGTAAGGGTGCGAATTTTATATACCCTTCAGATTACCCATTTAGTAGTTTTAATATAAATTTGCATTAAAAATTTTTCCTATCATAAGGCTTTTTTGCTAAAAGTTTTGCTTAGGGTTGTTGCTCAAACTTATTTACATAAACTTTTTATAATATATAACAACCACCTGCGGGAATACAAACAAAAGTTAAAACCAGCTTAGTAAGTGCCACCAAGGTTTCTTACCTTATATCAAAAACTATCCAGGAATTCAAATCAAAGTTAAATTAACGTAAGAATTAAATGTAAGCGTGATGCTTTGCGCAACGCGTCAAAGGATATGAACCAATTTTGCAGATTTTTGTCTGATCTATTGGCGTATTTAATTTTTTTCTAGCTCATCCAGTGGTTTGCAAAGTTTATTCCTTCCGTGTTCGGACATTGCTTAATCGACTTCGCTATGCATAAAAACTCATAATATAAACACTTTATGTGGTCGGAAATGGATATTGTAGAAATTACACACGGAATGGCAAACTTAAATATACCATTTTTAAGCCTGTTTTGAGGTATATAAAAATATTAACAGTTATGGCATATTTTTTTACTGGTGACATCAATTATATAACAAATAAAGGTATTTCTATGTTAATGGTTAAATTATTTTTAAGTTAAAATAGATTAAAATTTTTGGGGAAAAATATTTTTGATTAGTAATTAGAGTCGAAAAGAATCTCGAAACCATGCTATTTATGCTGAACTATACCAGACTTAGCTAAATTTTACTCTGTTAAATCACAGAATAACAATTTAGCACATATACATTTCGTTTCGTTTTTCCCATTTTAGAACAAACGCGCGGATGCTTTTGTTTACAAATACCACTTTGGCACATTATAAATTCCCTATTTTTTTTTACTCCTCTATGGCCTCTGACTGCACTTCTTGATTTTATGTTCCTTAGGTTCCTATGGTGTCGTATTTACAAAACATGTGTGATTATATATTTGCGCTACTGTGTTACTCCGGCGAGATATGAACTAATTGATGCCTTGTTTAGTAACGTAAACCATCCACAGTCCACTCCACCTCCCTTTACATCCAAGCCAGTTATCGCCTTTAAATCCAATAGCCATAACACAAATCTGCCGTACACTGTAATTATGCTTTACTCCCTTCCGCTAACACCTAGTCTTCTTTTTTTTTCTTATAAAGGGCGCCTTGATAATTATCTGCTATTTTCTTATTAAATAGACGTCTTTCATTTATTTATCTGGTTATTGCTTAACACAATAATTGTCTTTTTCTTTTCGGGAGGTTTTGGACTGCCGATTTTTAAATTTTAGTTGTCTTCTCTAACTATTATTTTCCTTTTGTACACATGTCCAAAGGTGGGCTTGAATTAACGATCTTCTGTTTTACAGTGCGCACCTCTACCAGCGCAACTTGTGTTAGCTAATTGTCGTATTATTCTCTACACACACCCAATAGTGGTGCAAGTAACTTATTCGCCTCTGTTTTTATCACTCTCATACTTACAACAACAGAGGTTGCGAGATCTTATGTTATTAACAATATTTTTCGGCGAAATGTTCAAATTGAGTGATCCTGTTGTAAAAAACTTTGACAAAATCTACTTGTCGAGCAAGATTTAGCTGTAGTAAATGGGTGAACAAGGTTTTTTTTACTGAATTTTGTATATTAATCTTTTACATACGAATAAAACGAAACGAAACAAATAACGTAATTGTTGAAGATTAGCGCAGTCGAAAGCTTTTTTAATTTTTCAATTTTGCTTACACTAGTTTTTGCCTTTCGAGGTAGAGGTTTATTGGAAATTTGTATTTCGATACGTAATTTTTATGTTTTATCGTTTGTTGCAAAACAAGTTCGTTATTTTTTATCTTAATTCAGAAAAGACTACAAGAACATTTCTTCTTTATTTAGGTTAAAAAAATTTAACTACTCAACGTAAAAAAACCAATTTCTTAAAAGAAGTTATTAAATATATTTTGTTGTCCTCATAGTGATGCTTGAAGACTCAGTTAAACATTGACGTTCCCCCAACAAGATACTTTAATTTTGTAATAAAATTTCTTATAATTTGTTATGTAAAATTTAAAAATACGAAAGCTGTTTGTTTGTATCAGTATTCCACAAAATTATATAAAAAATTTTGATTTCATCACAACTAGTGGTTTTAAGAAGCATTTTCACAAAATTTTCGTAAGTGTTTATATATTATCAATATATTTTAATAATAATGCTTAATAAACTATTATGAAATAAGTAATTTAAAGTTACCTTCGGCTCTGTTGCCTTCATTGGGGTTATCAAGTTTAAAGCACTGCACAACTCATGCAAGAAATACAGCAGAAATCAATAGTACAAATGGATTTTCTAATTTTCTAATTTCGCAAATATTCCGATATCTATTTCACCACAAATTTAAGCTTTTGAACTTAAAAATATTTAACTTAAAGATATTTAATTAATTTTAAGTTAAGTTAAAATTTTTGTTAATTACATTTACTTCAATGCTAAACTTTACGAAGCTATTCAAATATTTCTCTACTAAACAATAGAACAAACAGATATTGAACCTAATATAATATAACAATACATTTTTAATTTATTAATGTCATTTTTTTCTCCAAGTTTTTCTTCAATAATTTAACTATTATTAAAACTACGCTTTACTAATAGAGAATAACCATAAGAAAGTGGTCCTACTGGCTTAAACCATTAGCACAAGAAGTATCCTGCTTTTTGTGTTTATGTTTTAATTACTTTATGTTATCCAACGGATATGTAAGCATAATTGTATTTAGAACCTCGACATTTATTGCACCAAGTAATGATCACACATTTACATACGAATGTACAAATATGTTCTTTGTATTAAGACAAACTAAATTTTTGGTGCTCATTTATTAAAAACAATAGTGTTTTTTTTTTTCAGTTCAGGAAAATAGTACCAAAAGTTGTGAAGTTTCAATATGCCAGGAAGTTGTTAAATTTTAGAGTATAGAATTTCCAGAAAAACACCCAACAATTGCATGACCAAAAAATTTTCCTAAAGTGCAAAGTATTGACGGAAATTAAGTTTAATTGGTTTCATACATACACTCTCATAACCATGTGCTTTTCAAATCTAATAGATTTTCCTACACAAAATTCATTCAAAGAAAACAAAACGATGTGCCAGTAACACGTTAACTATGATAGCATTTTTTGGTTGTTTTTCAACCAGCTGGAGCACAAATATAATAGCAATTGTTGTTGTGAAAACTACTTTAAATTCGATTTTTGTTCAGTATTTCAAATTATAAAGCTGATGCAATGAGCATGTTACATACAAAAGTTTTTATGCTTTCTTTTTTATAAAAAATATCTCTAACAATGTGTTCTCTTGTCTGTATTGAAAATGATGAGAACATTTTACGTAATATTTATGAATTTTATATTTTTATCATTAATACTCCGTTTTCAACGCTGTCAATGTTAGACAGACCAGTCCCACCGTAAGAGTTCGAAAAGGTGTAAACACAACGCAAAAAATATGGCATAAAAGGTCAAAAAGCATCAAACGATTATTTTTTAATATTATATATCAAACAAAAAGTGTTGATAAATTTTTTTGACAGTCAATCAACAACAAAACATCAAAGATCTACCCAAGGCAAATTGAATACTAGGTAACCGCATCAGGACAAAAACAAAAAACGCGTGTATCTTATTTGTGTAAATTTACGTATGTACGTATCAGTAAACAGTGATGAATGATATTAAAAAAACAGAGATGAAAATGAAGTTTACTGAACAAATTCTATTTCATTTTTTTTCATCTGGTGTCTTTCGGCATATTGAACAAAGTTCCACTCCCGCACTTCTTATTTTTCAAACCATTCAAATATTTCACACATACATATATTTTGATGAAAAACAAAATAAACAATTTTTTTAAATGTTTCCCGAAGAAACGTTTTCTTTTCAACAAATGTTGACTTTTGTTTGCAATTGGACAGACACTCTTGTTACTTATCACACAATGGGTTATTTGCACATTCACTATTTAAAAAAAAACGAATTATTAAAAAATTTTACCCGATTTTAAAATGGAAAATTTGTTTCTTGTTTTTAAATGGCGCGTCAACAAAATGTAAACAATTTTTGACTTTGGTTAAAAAAATTTGTAAAGCGAATTAGATCACCTGGGTTATCAATTTTACCTAGTATTCAATTTGCCTTGGATCTACCCATTTAGATAAAACTAAAAACCAAGGCGAATTACCATACGGTGGGAGCGATTGCGAATTTAACGATTTTCGCCAGTATTATGTTTTAATTTAAATGAATTTGAATTTTTTGACAAACAATTGAAGATCGGCAGTGCTTTATATCGATAATTTATTTTTATTTTTATAATCGGTATCGTCTTCGCAAAAATTAGGCCGCACACCAGTTTTAATATAATATTAAGACTATTTGTAAGTTTCGTTGTGATGTACTTTATCACAAACGATTGAAGTTAGCTGCTACACCATACATTTTTCAATCTTAAGGCGGTATTCAATGTGCAATAATGCATTTGTTGAATTTAAAGACATCTGTTTTCTAATTTTATTTATATGTAAATTCATCAAACTAAACGCCCTCTGTTGTCTTGGAAGTTATTTACAAGAATTTAAGAAGCGTTACTTAAAAAGTATCATAAGTCCTTTAAAATATTTGACTTAAAAATTCTTTGATTTATTGAAAAAAGCTTGAAAAGCACAACAAAAAAATTCGAAAAATTCGATTTGTTAAAACACGTTTCAAACAATTTTACGCGTTTATTGAGAGGTACAAAGTAAGAAAAATACACAAAAAGTACTTAGAGATGTGGTTGTCACTTTCAAACAACCTGCTGATTTTAGCTCTTTATAAAACGGAAAAAGAAACGAAAAGATACCTTTTTGGAAAAATAAATTTTCAGACAAAAGCGCCAAGATTTTATAACATATATGTTAGCAGTTTCGTCAGTAATTGGTTGTTATCAAGACTATGCATATCAATTTATCTGAAAAATATGCTATAGAATATATGACATTAAAAATAAATTCGAAGCTGTCAAGTGTATAAGGACGCTTTTTTTTTTAAAAATGTGCGTCAATATTACGTCTCATATTTTAAACCGGTGAAGCAAATTTATGGAAATTAAAGCAAAATCACTTGTTTTTACTACAATTTTAGATCATATCATAAATATGGGTTTTTATACCCTTCACCTCAAAAAGTGGAAAAAGGGTATATCAAAGTTTGTAATATCTACAATATCCATTTTCGACCACAAAACGTGTATTTATTCTGAGTCCCTATGCATAGCGAAGTCGATTGAGCGTTGTCTGTTGGTCTGTCCGTGTTAGTATTGAAATAAACTTTGCTAAGGTACTAGATGAATTAGAGGAAATTTAAAAATGCTAATTGATCAGACATAGTTTTGATAATTTCTTTCTTTGTTTGAAAGGTTATGCTGACAGATTTTCCCCGTTTTAAAAGCAGTTCATAAAATATAAAATTAAAAAGTGTAATATGTTATATATATATGTATATATATATTACCGTAAAAGGCACCACCAGAAAAATTCGCAATACTATAGCTCCCAAAAGCAAGAAGTAATAAAAATATTAGTCTATATATTAAAGGGTGTTCCAATGAGTGATATAAGTTGACCCATATAGGTCTATCTTTTGAACCGATTGCTTGATTTGAACCCCAAACGGACGGACTTTACTATGCACAAATGGATGTACCTCTTTTCCAACAGTGGTTAATGCAACAATTTTTTATTTAACATTCGCTCCACTAGTTTAATTTAATATACGGTATTTCTGATTATGTTACGAGATTTTGTAGACTGTAATATTAAAATACATGTTTTAGAATCTCACTCATAAATATTTTATGTATTTTGCAACCACTAGGTGGCAGATGCCAAAAAACTTTTTGGTGTTGCCAAATTACTTGTGTCAAACGGTAATTGAACTTAAATAGTTACTATATCCTGCTAATCATATATATTAAAGTAAATTTTAGATTTATTTTATTTATTTGTTTGTTTGTTTTCGGTTTGGTAAAATACTGGTAAAAAATTATTAAACATTTTAATTAACATTTAATTCTGGCAGGTAGTAAAAAAGTTTAAAATCCACTAAGGAGTTGGCAGCTCGGCATAATACAGAAGGTTTATGACTTTGCTAACTAGCCAATGCGCATGTCTTTTTATACAAAATGAAATTAGCACAAAAGTTAACAGTAATGTTATAACGCAATCCAATTATTGCTTGTTTATGTAAATTAATGGTAAGCGATGGTGCATATTACACTTTATTACATTTTCTTGTTACAAAATTCTAATCATATTACGAACAAAAATCTAAAACGACATAATTTAATTACTTAAAATTCGAGGTCTGTTTCTTTTTAATGTGTTTAATGTAAAAACTGAATAGTATATTCAAGAATTAACTTAAAATAATTTATTAATAAAAATTAGTTTACTTCTTCAACGCTAAACTTGCGAATGGTATATTGTAATATTAATCATAAATAATATGTTGTGCTGTAGAATTGATGTGAAAAGAATTTATGCTATAAGTTCTTGCAAATATCATACAACGTGTTGTGAAAAGCAATTATTATCTTAGTAATCCACTTTCATACAGAAGCAATTAAAAGGGTTTGCTTTTCCTTACGTTTCTATTTCTGATTTCTTCAAATCAATGTTTTTTTTAGATTTCATCACTTGTTAATGCAACGGTTCTCAATTGGGGATCCGTGGACCCCTGAGGGTCCGTAGCAACCATCTAAGGGGTCCACATGAAAGGCCGAAAAAACAGTGTTTTCAAAAAAATAAAAGTTTTAATTTGCATCTTTTAATTTCTATTTTATTAGTTGATGTTTAAGGATATTTATTGTTGAATTGTTTAGAAATTGTACTTTGCAAAAAATAATTTTTATCAATATAGCCTTGCTTTTTATTCTTATGTCAAATGTATAAATTAATATGTTTACTCACTCGCTCAAAATCTTTTGTTGAATTAAATACGTTTTGTAATAAAAAATCTAAAAACCTATTTGTCTTTGACTACACACATATTATATGGAAAGATAAGAATTCCAACATTTATGAATTTTTATAATAAATAAGTTCTTTACTTGTTTGCGTTTTTAATTCAACATAAAAAACAAAATACAACTTGGGCTTCAGAGGGATCCGTGAAATAAAAAATTAGCTTACCAGGGGTCCGCGAGCAGGAATTTGATAAGAACCCTTGTGTTAATGTATTCTTCATGTTTTTTGAGTTAGGCTCTTATCAACGATTGGGTTTTAAATTCTCAGACGCCTAATAATAATAAATAGTTATACTATATTCTATACTCTCCACAGAATTATATGTTATCGAATCGTTTTTAGCCAAACGATAACACCTTTAATTTTGTCTTGTGAACGTACAAAAATGTTTAATAATTCTATTTATGGTTAGAATACAAAAAAATTTCTCATATTTAAAGTAAATAAGTAATTTAAAATACCAAAATATACTGAAATAGTTTTTGGCTGCATATTCTTCCGGAGGGTAATAACTCGGCAAATATTTCTTTTTAAAAGCTTAGATTACATTTAATTTATAATACATATATATATTCTGAGTCCTTATGCATAGTTTAATGTTAAAATCATAATTTTGAAATTAACGTTGGCAAGGCATTAGATGAGCTAGAGAAAATTTAAATATCCCAATAGTACATATATAGTTTCGAAAATTTTGCTATAAAAATTAGCAAGATCAGTGCATATCCTTCGAGGTAGCAAGCAAAACAACGCTCCTGCCTCTAATTTTTCCATATTATTTGGAACAATGAAGTACCACCAATCAAAAAATCAAGTATATGAGGCGATAGAGAATTAAAAAATAAAAAAAGAATGTCACGTAAAAAAATTGGCGTTCGCCCATTTTTTCCGAGTTGAAATGTAAATAAAATTATATGGGTATCATTTAAAAGCTTTTGAAGAGATCTTTCAGGAAATGCTAAATTTTTTTTAAATCCTTTACCCATTAAAAGCCCACACATTTTTATGTAAAATTTTATATAGTACTGAAATAATCTTATTTCGAAGATTATAATAGTTGTTAATTTAGAACAATTCCAACGAAAGAAAACTCAATTTCTTCTTTGTAAAGTATTCTGACAATTCTACAACCAATTACAAATTTAACCCGTCCGGTATTCTTACTGGACAAAGCTTAGCTTGCTTTGAAGGTAGAAAGCAGAATGAATTTATTGAAGCAAATGCAGCTGCTTATATACTAAATTTAAACAGAGTTGTACTCATAAAGTATTATAGATTACATAGAGTTGTACTTCGAGGTATTATGTTTTATAATGAAATGAACGTTAGATTTAAAAATATTATATAAACATAGAGTTGTATTCAAAAAGTATTGTAGATTACATAGAGTTGTACTTCAAGGTATTATGTTTTATAATGAAATGAACGTTAGATTTAAAAATATATTTAAAAATATTATATAAACATAGAGTTGTATTCAAAAAGTATTATAGGTTACATAGAGTTGTACTTCAAGATATTATGAAATAAACGTTAAATTCAAAAATAGATTTAAAAAATATTATATAAACATAGTTGTATTCTAGGGATAAAATAATAAATAAAAATGTAAAAAATTATGGGCTGCTTCAGTCTCCCCCTTTGACGCTGAAAACGACTCGGTGAGGCGTCAACAAAACGTCATTTCTTTGGGCGGCCTCTAGATCTCAGCCTTCTTACTGGATTCTCAGCTTGATTGGTTGCTCCTACCACTGGGGTCAAAGCTGAAGCATGGTAAGTACCCAATGGCACGTTAAGGTCGTCCTCGTGAGCAATCACGTATGCAGTGGTTCCTTTCTTTGAGATTATTTGGTAAGGGCCATCTCTTTTAGGGACAAATTTAGAGGTAACACCTCTATCACTATTGCTCACAACGTGAGTAGTTACCAACACCTTTGAACCTATTTCCAATGGAGGTAGTTGTCGTCTGTGTTTATTGCTGTTCTGCTTGTTGTGATCCTGTTGCTTGTACACGTTTTCTTTGGCATTCCTAAAAGCATTGACCAAGTTATTTAGATATGGTGTAATTTCAGTTAAGAAATTCTCGGATTGAACAACTGATTTTAGATCATGTTGTACATCGTCAAAAGTTCGAAGTTCTCGCCCAAATGTTAGGAAGGCTGCTGTGTATTTTGTGCTTTGGCATAGTGTTGTGTTCATTGCAAACCGAATACTATGCAACTTTTCATCCCAAGACTGATGATCATTTCCAACTAAAATAGCAAGTTGAGCCTTCATGTCTCGGTTTTTACGTTCAACCGGATTCGCCTCAGGATGATAAACAGGCGTTAGTAAGTGTTCAATGTTGAAACAGTAAATTACTTTCTGCATAACGGCCGAAATAAATTGAACACCGTTGTCGCTAATAACTTTTCTAGGTACTCCATAGCGCAAAAATATTTCGTTGATTAAAGTTTTGGCGCAGACCTCAGCTGTAGCAATTTTCAAAGGAAATAACTCCACCCATCTGCTAGCAATATCTTCTATTATGAAGATCCACTGAGATCCTCTAGAAGTAATGGGCAAAGGACCAAAGAGATCAATGGCAATCACCTCAAATCTTTGGTTAGATGACACTGTCTGATAGAGACCGGCTGGTTTCAAGTTTGTAGATTTGTATCTTTGGCACTCCATACACTCCTTAACATGCTTCTCGATGTCCTTTCGTATTCCAGGCCAATAATACCTTGCCGTAATTTTGCGCATAGTGCTCTCTATGCCGTAGTGACCAGCAGTTTCATCATTATGGTAGTATTTCAGGATTTGTTCTCTTTCTTCCGTGGGTATGACAAGTTGTGCATCATCAGAGTCTTCGTTATCGTAGCAGTAGAGAACACCATCGTTCATGACATATCCTCTCTTCATCCAATAGGCTTGATCTTCGGTCTTGCTTTCAAGGCAGTGAATAATATTTTGGAGTTGTGGATCATTTAACTGACCATTTCTTATTTCATTTGAGTTCTTTCTCGGTAGTTCAATGGAAAAGGCACAAATTTCACATTTTGACCCATTATGATTAACTTCACATGGAGGCCTGGAAAGAGTATCAGCGACAACGTTAGTCTTACCTGCCTTATATTCAATCTGAATGTCATAAGGTTGCAGTTGTAAAGCCCAACGGGCTAACCTTCCAGTTGGTGTTTTGATCTTCATCAACCACTTTAAAGGCTGATGGTCAGTGACTAATATCACGGGAGCACCTTCAATATATCCGCGATATTTTTGGACAGCCCAGACAATGGCAAGAGCTTCGCGTTCAATTGTGGAAAAGTTGCGTTCTGCACTCGATAAAAGCCTGCTGGCGTATTCGATTGGGTGTTCATCCTTGCCCTCCCCCTGGAGCAAAACTGCCCCCAGAGCATATCGGTGCTGATGTTAATAAGGTCTTCAATTGTTGAAAAGATTCCTGTTGTTCCGGTCCCCAACACCATACAGCATTCTTTTTCGTCAGCGCAGATAGTGGCTTAGATATATCGGCAAAGGATGGTATAAATCGCCTGTACCATGAGCATGCTTGCAAAAACGATAACAATTCTTTTACATTTTCAGGTTCTCTTCGGGAATATAATGCTGAGACTTTTTCGGGATCTGTGTGTATACCCTGTGGAGTCAGAACATGACCCAGGTATTTAACTTCATTGCATGCAAAACGACACTTTGCCAGATTTGCCTTTAGGCCGAATTCCTTAAGTTTTTTGAAAATTCTGTCCAGATCGCAAAGATGTTGCTCAAAACTAGATGAACACGATATAATATCATCCAGATATGCTAGTAATATAGTTTCGCCCAGAGAAGTCTTCAAACGATCAATAAGCCGTTGGAACGTCGCCGGAGCATTTCGTAATCCAAAAGGCATGCGGGTAAATTTGTACATCCCAAAGGGTGTGACAAAAGCAGTTTTATCTTGGTCAGATGGATGAACTCCAATCTGCCAGTAGCCACTCTGCAAATCAATTGTGGACATAAACTTCGTAACCTTGGCCTCATGAAGTATATCATCCACTCTTGGTAGCGGATATCTATCAGGTTTCGTAATGGCATTAAGTTGCCGATAATCAATACATACTCGTATCCCTCCAGTTTTTTTACGAACGATAACAACAGGAGCAGCCCAAGCAGATTGACATTCCACGATGACCCCGGACTCGAGCATTTTGGTTATTTCATTCTTCAGAGCAGTCTTCATTGTCAGAGATAAGCGATATGGGGGCACAGCAATTGGTTCGTGGTCCCCGGTATGGATTCGATGAATAGCGTAAGGTGTAACACTTTTAGGTTCGCCGAATATAGCCTCATTCTCGGTACGGACAGCATCTAGTTTCTTCTTCTCGTCATTGGTCAGATTAATACCATCGGACTCTTTTAATATTTTGAGGTTCATTGAAAACAATGGGATGAAGTAGTCATCTGGCGTTTCTTCAGTTTTTCGAGTTTTAGCTGGTGGTTGTTGAGTTGTGGTTGTGTCAACGGTTTCCTTCCTCGTTTCTTTAAATATTGGTTGTATATAATGTGGAGAATAATTAGTGGATGTTGAGCGTGCTCCAGGTGGTGAAAACAATTTATCAAGCCATTCTTCTTCAGACATGTTACCTCGCAGCAGCAATTGATGTTCGAAATGGGGGTCTGGTGCTTTATTACTGCTAGAGTACGAGGGTGTTTTTGGCAATGTCGGAGAGTTATTCCTTCTAGCTGTAGATTTTGGTGTTTGGTGTAAAGGTGAAACAGCTTTTATTCCCTCGGCAAATTTAACAAACGGTGACATCTCTTTCATAACTCTTCCACATGGTGAAACTGTGTTGCCCACTTGAACTGAGAAAATACTCTCCTCTGTCAAGCTTGTTACAAAGTTAATTTTCCTTCTGGGCTCATTCTCGAAATACCAATACCTCTGGGCCATGTTGAGAACAATACCAGCTTGCTCCAGAAAGTCTGTACCCAGAAGCGTTCTGTTCTTGGTCGCATTTGGTAGGTATAAAAATCTAATTCTACGGACCCTGTTGCCGATTTTGATATTGCAAATGGTAGACATAACCTTACCTGTAGTTAATGAGCCATCCGCCAGGGTAACTTCAGCGCGAACTTCCTGAAATACGCAATTGTTGGCATCGAGTATTTTCCTCAGTTCCTGACACGCAACGCTGGTCTTGGCTCCACAATCGAATATGGCTTCACCCTTGAGTCCAAAAACCTCAATTAAGGTAGCTGGCAATGAATGTCCAATAGCCGTGGACATTATCGAATTAAATGTTAAATGATGTTGTGGACTAGCTGCGACATTTGGATTCTTCATGCAGGTTGGGCAGTTTGACCTATAAACCCCCGGTGCCCCGCATCCATAACAAGAGTAAATTGGCTTCCTCATCATCTCGGGTTTTTGCGTAGGTGGGTTGGTTGAGGTATTTTGTTGTTCTAATGCTTTCTTCTTTTTAAAGCATTTGTCGATAGAATGGCCCTTTATTCTACAGAAACTGCAGCGATTCACATTAGCACGTTCTCTTCCTTCGTCTGTCGTTGCCACGGGTTGAGATTCTAGCAGCAACATTTCCGCTTCTCGGCTGGCAGAAATCAACTCTTCAAAGTTGCTTACGTTCTCTCGTCGAACTCGTTCTCTAATTTTTAGATTTAGGAGGCCGTATACCATATTGAGCTGAATGGCTTCGCTTGGAGGTAGCTTCAGCTGGGACAGAAGAAGTCTTTTCTTGCAGATAAAGCTGTCTGTAGGCTCCTTTTTTTGTTGTTTTTCCTCAAATAACGATGAAAATACGCGCCAGTCGGGAACGGGAGGAGCAAATGTGCTTCGTATGAGGGAAACAGCCTGCTCAAACGTGCTCACCGTGTCCTTAACGCCGATCCACCATGAAGCAGCGTAATCTTCCATTAAAAGCGGCATACCTTTCAATGCATCACTATCGGAAATTTTTTCGATATCTTTAAATACAGTTATCGCCGATAAAAATTCCTCTACAGCGGCTGGATCTCTGCATCCTTTAAAGCGAGCTGTGCACTGTGTGAAAGAGCCAGATTTTACATTGCCACTCATTGCAGCTAGAATTCGCTCAAATTGTTCTGTAGAAAATGTAGCCATCTCTGAAGGCGTTGAATTTTCCTCGTCAGCTATGTAGTCTTCTGGTGTGGTATCTTCCGAAGCCACTAAGTTGGGCGCCAATGAAATAATCTTATTTCGAAAATTATAATAGTTGTTCATTTAGAACAATTCCAACGAAAGAAAACTCAATTTCTTCTTTGTAAAGTATTCTGACAATTCTACAACCAATTACAAATTTAACCCGCCGGTATTCTTACTGGACAAAGCTTAGCTTGCTTTGAAGGTAGAAAGCAGAATGAATTTATTGAAGCAAATGCAGCTGCTTATATACTAAATTTAAACAGAGTTGTACTCATAAAGTATTATAGATTACATAGAGTTGTACTTCAAGGTATTATGTTTTATAATGAAATGAACGTTAGATTTAAAAATATTATATAAACATAGAGTTGTATTCAAAAAGTATTGTAGATTACATAGAGTTGTACTTCAAGGTATTATGTTTTATAATGAAATGAACGTTAGATTTAAAAATATATTTAAAAATATTATATAAACATAGAGTTGTATTCAAAAAGTATTATAGGTTACATAGAGTTGTACTTCAAGATATTATGAAATAAACGTTAAATTCAAAAATAGATTAAAAAAATATTATATAAACATAGTTGTATTCTAGGGATAAAATAATAAATAAAAATGTAAAAAATTATGGGCTGCTTCAGTACTTACTTTCTTTTTCTTATTTTTTGATTATCCTTATTCCAATATTTGTTTTTATGTTTAGAGTTACTTCACTAAATTAGATTTAAATACATGGTAAAGGGTATATAAGACTCGCCATAGTTAATGACCTACTTACGTTTTCAGAAATATATGAAACTAAAAATGTTGTTCTGTTTTCCCATTAAGGTTACACATGCATACATAATAGCTATTTTTTACATTATGTTAATCAATTAAGAATATAAACATTTTTCTTTAGCACTATTATATTATTTTATTTTATTATTTTATAGATTAAGCTGACTGTATCATTTTTCAACTTTTAAATAATAAACTGAATTTGCCGTTATATGTTATAGCATGATTTTCTTTAAGTCTTTTTTCATCTCAGATATTTACAGTTTGCAACGCCTCTCTTTACCCTGATTTTTATTCCTGAAAAAGAGTTAAGGCGGTTGGGATCTTTCCTTTATATTTTTTCCATAGTATTCAATATCTCTTAAGTATCTGCGAACAGTTTTTTTTACTTAGCTCTATTTCCCGCGCAGCAACAACCCGAGAGAAAGTCATTTGGAATGATAAATAATGATTATGGCGAAATGCTACATATAAATTATTTTCTATACTGTTTATTAGATAGCAATATTTTTTATTTACTATAACTGCCGTATTCATAAAAATAAAATAATTTTGAAATATGTATGTATGTTTTATAACAAATTTTTCATACGAATTTGTCATAAAATGCATTTCAAATATGTTTTAATATTTTAGAAATACGTTGTTCTTATTACATAATTTAAAAATAAACGATTGTTTATTATCTTTCAAATACTGTAGCATTAACTGTAGCATTTACTGTTGTTGTTATATTTTATATAAAATAAAATAGTAATAAAATTTTATCGGTCGACGAAAAAAATAAAAGAATCTGGCCTACTAACGGCCCTTTTCACAATGTAGGATTAATTTAATTTTAGCAGTAAGTTAAATAACTGGCGGTTTGTTTAACGAGTACTATTTAACCCAGAGTTAGTATTTTACGTTTCGCCATCGTCCGGTTACTTGACATAACAATTTGATTAAAAGTATGGCAATGCTATTGGTTTGTTTATAAAAAAGTTACTGAAAAAACAAGAAGGCGGCAAATGCAAGAATTCGGATTAAAAGCATAGGATTTTTTTAAACGAATATACTGGTAAGTAAAAATAAATAAGTTGATGAATTTATATATAATAATGCTATTTTACGTAGATTTGAACACAATGAAAAACGAAGAAGATTCCTTCGATGAATTTATTTCAAGCACACCAAAGGAAAAGCGATCCAGGTAGGTATTTATTTGTAAAAATTAAGCATTGTGATATACTTAAAAACACACCATTATAGATCCTCAAACTTCACATCGCAAGAGGAAGATGTGCTTATGTCGTTGGTAGAGAAATTCGCCCATATTGTAGAGAACAAAACAACAAACGCAGTGAGTTGTCAAAAAAAGAATGAAGCTTGGGAAAAAATCTCACTGGAGTTTGGATCACAATGCGGCATTGTCAGATCGTCCAAAAACCTAAGAGACAAGTACGAAAATATGAAGCGTAAGGCGAAAATAGCAATTTCTAACGACCGTAACGAATTTTATAAAACCGGTGGAGGATCTTACAAAAGCAAAGTCTCCGATAAAGACAAAAGAGTAAATGCCTTATTAGGAAAGTCAACAACTGGTCTACAAAATCAATTTGATTGTGATATGAGTAAGTTTATAACAATTGATTTTTTAAAAATGTTTAAATTTGATTTATCTATGTGTATACTTATGTACATATAATACATGTATATAATAATTACACCAAACTTATTTGTTTCAGGTGAAAAGCAAAACGAAGACAGTTTAATTGAAATTGAATTTCTGGAGGATGGCTTTAGCGGAAACTTGGAGCTAACAGATCCAATTCCCCAATGTGCTGAGAAAAATTTTACCAAAGTACGTATATAAAAGATACTTACATTTTAACTACATAGATAAATATTTACATACATTCCTTTTAATTCTTTTAGTCAAACACATGGAATAATTGGAATCCCTCAAAATTAAAAACAAAGAAAGCTGAAAAGCTCAATTTCAAAAATCGTGTTACAGCAGACAAGGATGAGGGTGCATTAGCAAAGCAAGCTATATTTTTTGAAAACGAGGAAAAAAGGGCCGAAGAGAGACATAAACTTCAAGTCACTGAGCTAAATTTAAAAAAGGAATTATTAGAATTAGAGATAGTTCTAAAAAAATTAGAAATTGAAAAATTTTCGTAAAATTTAATATGTAATAATATTTTTTAATTATATGCAAGCAATTTAATTTCTAAGTTCCTTTAATTTTTTGTTGAATATGTTTAAGTTCTTTTTGATTAATTTAATTTTTTTTTTGTTATATTTGTTAATCATATGTACCTGTGAATTAAAAAATTTTTTTTAAAAAAACAAGATTTTGGAATTTGTTTTTATTAAACTAGAGTTTTAGCTTCACTCTATGTACTTAAAAAAACTAGTTTTTTGTTTATTTTTACAATTTTGAAAAATAATTTTCAATAAGATTATTACGCGTTTTTGAAAATCGTTCTGGGGTAACTTCATCTTCATCACTTGAAATATTTAAATCTTCGAAATCGCTTTCATCATCTATTTGCCTGCATAAGTTATGCAGAACTGCACATGACACAATTACTGCCATTGTTGTGTTAAGTGATAATCTCATTCCCATAAACAACACTGGAAAACGACGCTTTAACACCCCAAAGCAACGTTCTATCACATTTCTTGTCCTAATTTGTGATTCGTTATATAATTATTCTCCCTCAGTCTGTGGGTTTGATAGCGGCGTCATTAAATAAGATTTAACGCCATAGCCTCCATTGCCTAAGAGCAAATACGACCAAAATTCTCCACTTTCGAATCTGGCTTTAATACGACTGTTATTAAAAATATAGCTGTCATGTGCCGATCCTGGCCATCTTGCTACTATATCCGTTATTTCAAGGTTTGAGTTGCAGATTGCCTTTAAAAAATTTCGAATGTATAATATAGCACAAATTATAAAAATTTTCAAAATAACGCACCTGTACATTAAACGAAAAATAACCTTTTCTACATCTAAATACTTCGGCATCAACACCACCCGGAGATTGTATTTTTACATGGGTACAATCAATAGCTCCTATTACTTTAGGAAATACTGCAACATTATAAAAATTTATGGCTGTTTTTCTTATGCCCTCTTCTGTGTCTGGCATTCTTATAAATTTCTTTGACAGCTTTGCGATTGCTGATGAAACTGCCTTTATACACGACAAGCTGTTGCAATTGATACCCCACAATAATCACCTATCACAATCAGGAAACTTCCTGTAGCATAAAATCGTAAGGTTAATAGAACCTTTTGTGTAGGAGATAATGCACGATTTCTTCAAATTATTGAAAAATTAGAACGATTATACTATTAATAACTGGCAATATATTGAATATGCATACATACCTAGTTGTTGTGGACTTAACATCGTTGTTTACGAGACTGATAATATATTTTGTTGCAGATTTTGAAAGTCTATACCTTTGCCTAAATTCGTCATCTGATAAAGATAAGTGGTTTCTGCGACGAAGTATTGTTTTTCTTTTTTTATTTGCATTTTTAAAGTTAAAAATATAGCAAAAATATAAATGTGTATGAATATTTCTGTCCATTATGTATACCTATAAATATTTTAACCGGTAAATTTTTGTCGGTTATATTTAACAACAACTTTTTGATTAAATGGTGTCAGTTAAAAGTAAACCGAACATTGTGAAATATCAATTACTCTAACTTGCGGTTAAAGTTCATGTTAAATTTTAATCATACATTGTGAAAACGGCCGTAATACCGTTATTTAAATTAAAATTTTATTTAAATTTATGTAGTTGTAATTTTCTGATCGCGATTTTTAAGTAATAATTGTTCCATAAAAATGCATTTTCCTTATTTAAATCCTAGAAACCGATGATAGATGGACATAATCAAGAACCACGGCGTTGATGATAGATGGATATAACCAAGAACCACGGCGTTGAGCAGTTAATTGTTCGCTTTCAGAGGAATGTAAAATTTTATTTATTAACGTACAGCACATTCCTAAGTTCTGTAACGATGTTGGCTTCTATAATAAGCCAAATGTTTTAAGCTACTGTAAAAAAATTTGTGCTTATTTCCACATAATAATAATGTAAATATACTAAAGATGAAATAGTATTGATTGAAGTAAGTATAACAAAAAGTCAACAATTGGGCAGAAGCACAGTGAACATAGTACTCGACTTATAAGTAGTAACTTTCGCTTCGTTTGGAAAAACAAGGACCTAAAATCGAATTAAATGCTTAATATGATTTTATGCAAGTGATGTATTTTGAAAGGATTGGAGAAATTCAGCCACGAATTTCAAGTTCTTTATTGCCGTTTCATATATAAAAGTACCAAGTTTGATTCTGTTTAAAACTATGGTTGTAACTGTACGCAATTTGTACTTTAAAACTAAAAACATATTGTTGGAGATGGTGTTAATAGAAACTCTAAGCATAATCGGAAACCCCTGTATTCAGATTCAGTTCGAATATTTTATACAGTAGTTTTTCTCCATTGCTTAAATAGATTAAGTTAATATCGTGCATTTTTGTGTAATAAACGTGAATGAAAAGTTGAGTGTAATTATTTTGCAATAAAAGAAATCTATAAAATTGAATGAATCTGACAATACGTATGTATTTTTCGTTATTTTTTATTATAAATTTTAGTAGCTAATATCATTAATTTGTTAATGCTTTAAATCAACTTTCTGTCTCATTACTTTTTAAGCTTTACTAAACTTAGTTAAAATTAGGTTGGATTTTTTAATTTCTTTCTTTTAGTGATTTGCCTTTTTTCTATGCCTCTTTTTTCCAGCTTGTGGCAACACAATGTATGTATATGTGAAACACCATGTCTTATATCTGTATTCGATCCGAATGCCTGAAAAGTCATCTTTTATTCCATTTAAAAAATAAGATAATTTTGTACTGTAATTAATTTCATTTGTAAAGTTGATTGAAATATCAATTTCAATTTCGCATTTCAAACCATCTTCCCCATTGTCTAAGTCAATTATTTGATTCATATTTCAAGATATTAGGAGTTTTAACATCTCTGAAGGTGGATCAAATATTCCGCAACAAATAAAGTTATGTTGAAGGTGAGTATTTACTCTCATTTTGTTAATTATTTTGAAAAACTTTTCTTAAACAATGTAGTTTTCGGACTAGATCATTTATAAAAAATAATTAGATTAAAAGGAAAACATTATCACACGAGTTTAAATTTCAGAATAAAATTTTTTTACAACGATTGTGCTGAAATTTTTCGTTGGCATGAAAGGAAAACTGAATAGAGTGTTATTTTTTACTGTTTAGTAACACGTGACTGCTATCAGCAGTTTTTTTTTATAAACATGAAAGCTGTTTTTTTACTTTTAGTAAGGAAGTCAAAACTAAAAATATAATATCTTTTTATTACTAAAATTCTTATTAGGCTGAAAATGGCAACACTGAGATGAATTTACTATCAAGTAATTTATGTTGCACATAGCGGCATCTGGTAATACTTTTATTAAATGTAATTAATTTATCATCCTAAAAGCGCACTTCGATTTTAATTAAAAGTTACGCCAATCTATCAGTAAAAATATTGTTACGTTTTTCACTTTTAGGATAAACGTACGGATTCTTTGGATTGCAAATACCACTTTGGCACATTATAAATTCGCTATTTTCTTAACATTCTTATGGTTCTATCTTGGCTACATACTTGATCTGCCTGTCTTTAGTTTCGTATGGTGTCGTATTTACTAAACATGCGTTGTTACAAACGCAGCCATCCACGTTACACTACTGTGTTACTCCGGCGAGACATGAACTGTTCGATCTCTCCGACTTGCTTTACATCCAAGCCAGTCATCCCTATTATTCCAATAGCCATAACTTAACATCTGCCGTACATTTTGATATTTCCTTTCGCTGAACAGCTAGGACTGAACTTTTCTTTTTCTTATAAAGGTCGTCTTGACAACTTATCTACTAATTCTTTTATTAAATAGACGTGTTCACTAATTTGTTTGGTGATGGCTTCATACAATAGTCTTTCTCTTTCCAGGAGGTTTGTACCAGAGACAAGAATATTGCATATTCACTTTATTGCTCATTCATATGTATATTCATTGCTTTTTCAAAAACATCAATGCACGTGCTTGTTTTTAATTCTCTATTTACTTCGACTGTTTTTCTTTTGCACTACTTTTATTATACCAACACAATTTAATCAACCACTTCTTTCAGCCATCTGAAAACTTTTAAAACCGCTCGAAAATCTGGTACCTATTTATTGCTGACCATCAGATTTCATAGTATACATCATGGTATTCATACCTAAATAAAAGAAATAAGAAACCATGGCGCAATAATACCAGGTGAATTTCAATTTATTTTTAGTGGCTCTCTTATTTTCACAAATACATACACACATATTGTCAGACGTTTTTGACAGCTCAAAGGTTTTTACAAAAACAAAATACACGTAAAAGCTAAAACATATGTTGGCCGCATGATTTAATGCAGTCACCTGTTTGATGCGCCTTGTAAGAAACGAAAACAAAATCTTTGCTTGTACGAACAATAACCACAAATTATGCGTATGTACATACATATGTACATTGTACATACGCAGAAAATGAGTCTGTTGGAATACACACTGTGTTACCAATTTTACTGATCTTGTGGTAGCTTAAACGTTTTTTTATTTAACAAGAAAGTACCATTATTTCTTTTAGTTTTTCTATTGCAGTATTTTTAACATATGCGTTATGAACATTAGCACAATTATAGAATATCGTTTTCATCTATCATGTAAATTATAATCTAAAAAATGATCAAGAAGTATGTATATAAAAATATAGTTTTGAGAGTACAGAACGTATCAGAACAGTACTACGGTATTTTCTTTTTGTTTTTCGCTATTTTCTTAGGTGTACTTCTTCTTTTAACGGTATTTTCATTAATATACTCCTGAAATACATATAAGTACATATCTCTAACGAAAACGAAGCACAGTGTGAACTATAATTGTTTTTTTTATTTTATAAACACGAAAAATCCTTCTACAAAAGAAAGCATTACAGACGAATTTAACCGGTATTTTTCCTGCTATGTGAAGGATGACATCTATTTCAATGTCTTGGACTAGTGGAACTATCATACGAATGATTGTTAAAACTAGCAAAGAAAATTTTAGCTTTACCTGCAGCAGGCAATATCATTACCGAAAACCAAAATAAATTGGGACCTAAGTCTTTAAATAATATATTATTTTCGAATTCGGTTTTTAAATATAAGCAAGCCTGAAGTAATGCACTATTTATGTATCTACTTTTTTATTAAACCTACTTTGTATAATCGCAATAACTTCTGAAATACAGTTAAAAAGTTGACAACACTTCATCCTACGTACAATACTAAAATTCTCCTTTATGTGTTTTAATTTAGTTTTGTGTGCCCTTTATTCACAAGTATTCACAAATGATTCATAAATACAGACGCGGTATTCATGAACATTTATGCAATGCATACATCATATTTCATCATACGATCGCTCTGTGAATGTGTCTTCATTCGCTTCATTGGCGTAGTGTGCAGTTACGTCAACACATTATTTTTGTGTGAACGTAACTTTCTTTCTCTGGTTTGTACTGCAGTTTCTTTTTTTAAAATTGCCCTACACAATTATTATTATTCATCCGTACGTATATCCGAAGATGGGCTAGAACTCACGATCTCATGTTTTACAGTACGCACCTCTGCCAACGCAGCCATTGAGGTTGCTGAAATTTTCTCAGCTAATCCTCGTGTTATTCAATACACGCACCCAATGGTGGTGGAAGTAACTTTTTCACCTTCTATTTTTTTACCACGCACATACGGACAACAACAACAGGCGTTGCCAGATCTTATGTTCGTAACAATATAATTTTATATATTTTTATTAAAATTCTTCTTAGGCTGAAATTGACAACACTGTGTTGAATTTACTATCAAGTAATTTATGTTGCACATAGCGGCATCTGGTAATACTTTCATTAAATGTAATTAATTTGCCATCCTAAAAGTGCACTTCGATTTTTATTAAAACTTACCCCAATCTATCAGTAAAATTTGCAGTCCGAATTTTAAAGAAATTGATTTATTCGTTTACACGTGAAAAGTTTTAAATATTCAACCTATCAAACATAACGATCATCATATCTAAAATAAAAGTCAAGCAAAAAATATTCGCACCAATTAATATTCGCTTACAATTAATATTTGTTTTGGTAAAAACTAAATAGATACTTACGTCATTAAATCAAAAGATGAACAAAATTAAACAATATTTTATTAAATATTCCATTTAATTTCCATTCAATCATTTATTTTATCTCTTATTTGTGTGTGTGGTAATTTTTTGTTATTACTGAAATCAGTTTGATGTTTACAAACATTAATTTTTTCAATAATAATAATAAATAGTTCTCATTTATATAATCTGTATTATTTAATAGTATTTGTTATTAATATGTATAATTTACAACTTATGAACTAATGTAAAATTATAGTTCATCTTTTTATAAACTGCAGTTAGTTGCCTCTAGTTGCTATAAATATATTTTATTTCAGTTATCAAAAAGGAATTTTTAAGGATGAAGTTATTAGTAAAGAAAGAAATATATTAAACAGTTTGATCTGTAGAATTTGGTTCTAAATATTTAATATGCACATTAAACGATACGTTCACTTACTATTTTTCTGCTTGTTCAAACATTTGTTGCTGAAATGTTGTCTGTATAAAAATCATTGCTCTCAGTATTTTTTTTTTTTTTTTTTTTTTGTAAATCAGAAATATGGTGCGAGTGCTAATAAATCTTAAACCATCAATCTTTTTTTTTAACATTTATTAAACATAATTTTTTTTTAGAAGAAAGGAAGTTGATCTAAAATATCGTTAATAACATAATAAAAGTGAAAGCTCGTCATATATTTTTGACGGCTAAATTTAAGTTCACAACATATTAAACTTTGTGGTATCAAGATCTTGGTAATTTCAAAAATTATTTGCAAATTATTGGTCAGAACGGAGCTCATGTATTCTTTTATAACTTGTGTCGCGCTGTTTTGAATAATATACTGATAAAATTTGTGCGATAAGTTTACGGTAAAAAGCGTTTACCACAAAATTTGAATCCTTACCCGACTACAAACATTAACAAATAGTAGAAAGGCATTACTTTATTGAATCATCATTTCCATACTCCTGTTCATATTGAAAACTCTTTTAAAAAGTATGAGAAAATTAATTGTATGTGAAGAGATAAAATGTATTACATATTAAACAACGGTTGAGACATTACCGTTAGCTACGGTTAGAGTCCTTATCATTAATAACATCTGCTTAACTGGATTCGAGAACCAATTTAAAATAAAACTTGTGACTGCATTGTTTGTTGCTTGCAGCGGTTGATGTTTTAAACCAAAAATGATAATAAAAAGTAGTTTTACACCTAGTTTAATTGTTTTATTTTAGTTTTAATATATTTATTTGTATTTTTTATTTAAAAAGCCATAATTTACAGTTGTTTTTTTTTTTTTTTTTTATTAAAAGTTATAATTTGCAATAAATTACACTAAAAATAGCATTTATTTAGTTATAGATTTCAATTATTTTGTTTGTATTATAATTTATTAATAAAAATTTTTAATTTCTTTATATTACGTATATTTGTTGCATTTCTTAATATCTCACAATATTTATGGGAGCTTTTTCGTTTAATCCATTGTTTCTATTTATTCTTATACTTAAACTTATAAAGTTTGTAAATATTTTACGTATGTATAATTAGCAATTTTAAAACCCTTTTCTAAATATTAATTTTAATTAGGTTTTTAGTTGGGATTTTTACTTTTAAAGTTTTATTTTTTTGTTTTTGTTGTTTTATAATGTAGTAAAATTTGTATTTTATTGTTTTTGTTGTCTTAAGCCCTATTTACGTATACATTATGTTTATTTATTCAATGTTGTAGTATTTATAATAAATTTAAGATTTTTACAAATGTTTAATAGCTTGCTTAAGCCTAACTAGCAAGAACTTTACAAAATGAAGTCAATTTTTTTCAAAATGAAAAACCCTACAATAACATTACCACGGAGTCTAAGTTAAAAGTTTGGAAATTTAAGATACCCACGAGGATAGACCTATTGGATTTTTTAAGTGGCTTATTATACAAAAATAAAAGATCTTTTCATTACTTTTGTAGGCCTTTTAATAGTTTCTAATAATACGATAATATTATTATTATTATTAGTAATTTTTTCATATGTAAAACATGATGACTCTGAAATAATTGTAAAATAATTTATTGATGTACAACACATTTTATGCTTTTAAAATATCAATAATAGTTTCAACAGTTCTTATCTTCATACATTACTCAAAGATTGGTTAATTGTAGAGGTTGTAACTTAAGACGTTTTAGTTTAAAAACGTATACAGAAGGTCTTGCTTACATTGCATACTTAAAAAATTCAGTTGATTCCAGCTTCAAAGAAATTGAACTACAAGTTTGAACTTTTTTCATAAAATATTTATTAATATCGTGAACTGAAATCTCCAGATTTAAATAAATTTTTAACTAAAAAGTTGAACGTTTTCATTTAAAACACGAACATTTTGCAACCTTGAAAATAAAAAGCCTATTTGTCTTGTATTCTTCAAATTACAAAGTTATAAATTATTTTCAAATTTCAGATTTGTGTATTTCTTGTTCCAGAGAAAAAAGTTATTTAAAACAATACGCTAAGCTTCTTTGTTTAAAAAATCAAATTAAAGTCACAGACGGTCTTTTATCAGAGCCACTTTACGCATTGTCAAAAATTTCATAAACCCTTGAATTATATTGTAAACTTTTAATATTAATATGGCAAGAGCTAATAGTATAAATAATTTTTACACAAGGGAAACAGTTATAGGTTCAAAATAAAGGGAGCGGACTACTTAATAAAATTATATAAACTGTGCTAACATGTTTTATTTTTTAAACTAGAGCCTTAAAGTATGTTATTGTTTAAGGGAGTTTGTTTAAATCAGTTTTAAACACGGTGATATTAATTATTAAATCGTTAAAATTGTTTAAATTTCAAAAATATTGCACTCATTGCAAAAATAACAAAAACAAAATCTATTAACAAAACGAGATCAGGCCAAAGAAATTTATATAAAAAAGAAACAATTCTTAAGGCCAGAAGCAAGTCCACAGCGTCACAACTAGCGATAGCGATAAAATATCACATGCACAAGAAATTGACCATGATTATTGAAATTTTTTGTGATTGATTCACGCATAACTGTAAGTTGAATATTTTTCATTCTTCAATACTTTTAATCAGTGTCTGACCAGCACTGTAAATGGATTCTAAAAAGAGTACAAAAGAGGGACATTTACTTACAGGCAATCACTTCAGCATTTTTTTTATTCATCCCTCGCACGACACTCAACTTGAGTTGGTCTTAAAAGACCATAAAAGTGAACCCAATTTTTGATTTTATTATCCAAAATAATTCCTACTTCTTATTACCATCCTTCATTCACAGTTGTGATAAACCACAATAATTTTTAAACAGTCAGTCTAAGAATTCTTCTTGTGAACATTATCCTATATTTTTAAAATTTTTATAACATTTCCGATGACGTGAAATTCATATTTGATAATGCCGTGTTATTACTAGAAACTCTCTATAAATGTCAAATTTAAATATAAAAGCCTTTGGCATATTTAAAATTCTTTCTATCGCTTAAGTTCCCAAGCACTGTTTCTGGCTTCTCTAATCTTTATTTTTTCATCACTCAACTGAAAATAATTAAACAAATAAAAACTTGGAGCATTTTTTAAAGTTAGCAAAAAAATTTATATACTTTCTTTAGGCCAAAATTATTATTTATTAAAAACGAAAATTTATTTTATCTTTGTTTTTTGCTTGTTAAAATTATTTTAAACTAAAATTAGTTAATTAAGTTTAACCTTCAATTTTAGAGAGAACAAAAAAATTTGAGGAAAAATAAGATTTATGTTTAAACAAATTTAATTATTTAAAAACAACATAATTTTTCATTTATAGTTACTAAAAAAGAAGACAGAAGAAGAAATAAAAAGAAATTATTACATAAACGAGTTAAGAAAAATAATGTACAAACTTAAATAAAAACTAAAATGCGCGCATTTTAATTATGTTCTACATAGTAATTAATTAAATATCAACAGTAAAAACAGTATACGAGAAGTATCATGTTTAGTTGTTTGCAGCAATTTCTCCCACTGTAAAGCATCCAGAAAAATTTTTAGTAAATTTTTTAACATAAACGAAGTTTAACAGGTGTGTTTCAGTGGAAGGAAAATATCAAACAATTTATAATTATTTGTAACATGTTTTTTTTTCGTAATATTATAAAAAAATAATAAAAACTTAAATTTAAAAATAATTTGCACAGGTTTGTTTTGTTACTTATATATACATTTTTTGTTTTTTTTTTAAATAATCGTTTTTTGTTTATCTATTTAAATTACAATAAATTAATTTAAAGCAAACAAAAATTGCAATGAAGATGGGTCTGTTGTTTTATTTCTTTAATTATATGTTTCATTTAAAAGGGTTATTGCGTTTTTAAGTATATTTTAAGTTTGGGTTTTTACTAGTTTTAGTTTAAACTTTTAAACTTAAAAGACCATTTAAAAATATTAAGAAAATCTAAAGTTATTTATTATGAAATTTTTCTTAAGTTTATTTAAATAAAAAAAGAAGGGTTTGATATTTTTGAGAATCTAGGACGTTTATCTACACGGCAACTTGTTCTTCAAAATAGAGGTTTTTGTTTTAAACCATCATCATCTTCAGCCAGATGGCACTCCATTTTAATTGTAGTAGAGGGAGTACCACAAAGCTGGTATCTCTTGTCCAGTAAAATTTGAGGTGTATGACAGTTTCTTCTCCAATTATAATGAACATGTTCTGGTTCACTACCATGATATTGATAATGTTGAAAATGTTTCGGATAGTTAGGATAAAAATGATTATAATTAATTGAACTTAATTTTTTTGCTTCTACATCAACTGTGAGCTCATTACAACTTTCAACTGCTTGATGGTGGATGGATGACGATGATGACGGAGTTGCTGCTAAATTATTTATTGAAGTATAAGTTGCTGATGTATCAATTTTTGTTGCTGTTAAATTTTTAATAGTATTGTTATTATCCTCTTTATTATTACTACAATTATAATAATAATAATAATTTGTAAATTTTTCCTAATTTTATTCTCCTAAATGTTGCGCTGCCACCGCCGCTGCTGCTGCCGCTTTTTGTGCCTGCGCTTGTTTTTCTTGTTCGTTTAGTTCTTTGATAGCTTGGATTTCCTTTTTCAATTTCATGCGCCTATTTTGGAACCAAATTTTTATTTGCCGCTCTGTCAAACATAAAGCGTGGGCCATTTCAATTCTTCGTCGGCGGGTTAAATAGTGATTGGTGTGGAATTCCTTCTCTAATTCTAGTGTTTGGTAGCGGGTATATGTTTGACGACCACGTCTTCTTAGACCATTTGTACCTACAACAAAACGAAAATACATTAATAAAACAAAATACGAATTTAAGTTCAATTAAAAACTCAGGACAAATTTTGAAAAGGCATGTAACAAAAAATTTTAAGCTTGAAATTAATTGAACAGGTTTTAAAAATAAGTCTTCTTCCTGCAAAGGGAAAGAAGTAAATTATCAAAATACTGAATGAATTAATTTTTTTTTTAATTTTAATTGTTAAAAAAACAATTGTTTAATAAATAGTCAAGTGCTAGTAATAAGTTTTTAGTGTTATCAAACGTTTGATTAGCCCAGTGAAACAGCGTAGTACGAAAAATGCGTATATCAGTTTAAAATGAAATAGCTGTTCCAGCTCAGTTATTTACATGGCATTAAAAATGTTTGGAGTTCTTGAAAAAACATACTATTTAATCATTCTCATAGCGTTTACTTTTGGATTTTCTAAATGTTCACGTATCAGAATTGTGCATGAAAGGGCCACTCACGAATATCGCTTGTGGTGTTTGCTCTCGTGTGGATAGTTGCTTATCTTGCCTAGCCCTTTACAAGTGGCTGAGTTATTTCCAAAATATTTTGATTCTGCCCCACTGATCACTCTCTCTGTAAATGCCGTTTACTATCAATCATAATTATTTATGCATATTTCATAATGAATATATATACATATATATATATATATATATATATATATATATATATATATATATATATATATATATATATATATATATATATATATATATATATATATACATATATATATATATATATATATATATATATATATATATATATATATATATTTGGTTTTTTTGGTTTTTTTAATTAAATAAACATACAATTATTGAGAATTTTCAAGTTTGCAGATAATAAAGTTTATCTAACACTTTAATGGTTAGAATCAAAAACTTTAAATTTACTACTTGTTAATTTGCTTTTATCACCACATATGCATGCATGTAGAGTAAACAATAAATTAATAAAATTGTACATATATACCCATTATTTTGCAAATAAGTGCATTTTCAACTTTAGTCATATTGTCATAAATTAATTTTACGTAAATGCCTTTTGGCCAAAGTAAATTTTAAGGCCAATACATTTCTATAAACAGTTCAATTATAATGGCAAAACACAAATAAATATTTATTTATGTATTTATACATTTTATCAAAAAATATAAAACATTCTATATACTTTATGTGACAAATTCTTTCATTCGATCAATTTGTCATTAAATAAAATAGTCTGCCCCAAATTGTAAACAAAATATATTTCTTTAAATATAGTACAAACCCACCTTTAAATTTCACTCAGTAGAAGAAAAGTATTGATGAATGGAAGAAGCTGGAGTTTGGATGGATATTTGCAATATGCACATGAAGGACCTGAATCTCTATCCTTATAAACACAAAGGTAAATATAAAGCAACAATATTTAACACATGGACATATGTGTGTGCAAGCACACAATAAAATATCACTCACATACATTTGCATGAAGTTTATTATATGCAAAGTATACATTTTTCAAACATAGCATGCACAAACGGATTGTTGTAAATGTTTTTGTTTGCATGTGAATTTTATAGTGTGCGTAAGTATGAAAACATATTTTTGTAAGTGAGTGTTTGAATGGTCGTTTTATGTTACTGTCTACGTAATAAAATTGAGTTATTGCTCTTGAGGCAAATTAAACTTCATAAATATGTTAAATCAGAGATTAACTGCCGAAGTATTCACAAAAGAGTTTATGAGCCATTAAAGTGTGAGATGACATATTAATTATAAAATAATGAAAATAAATGCTAAATAATGACTATAAATGTCCTTAAAACAATTTTATATATAAAAAAAATTGTTTTATTCACACATATGAATATTTCTTAAAATATAGAAAATGGTCAAATTATATAATAAATACTCGCAATTTTGTGTATTTTCGTCCGGTTTGAAGACCATTTATTTAACTTAATGTAAAAACAAAACAAAAACAAAAAAAATGTTCATATATCTATTGAATTGCGATTCTGTTTAGGCCGTAAAAGATGTGGAGTTGCATCAAAAACATTAACTGAAAAGCCATAAAAATGAATTGTTTTTTCAAAGTTGCAGTGATTTTTTATTTTCCTAAAACCATGTTCAATTGCAACAGAAATAACTACAACAGCCTCTTTGAGTTTGTCTTTAATGGTTTTACTCGCCAAATACGAGTATCAAGAGCAGTCCGATCTTTAACATGAACATGGTTTTAGAGGTTTTTAAACCATTTGGAAGCGGCACAAAACGAGCAAATTTATCTGTAGTTATGCATAAGTAAGTACTTTGTGACACTAACTAAAAACAAAAATTTTGGAATCTTTTTTAAATTTAAATAAAATAAGAAAGAAACACATTTTTAAAGAAAGAAAGGTAGAAACAGTTATTTCATGAAAATATATATTTTATTTGCAGTTTCCTGCTGCAGAAATATAATAGCAATCATTCGCCTTTAAAACAATATCACCGTGATATTAATGATGTTCATGTAACTTTGAATATTATGACAAGTTAAGTAGATTTGATCGTATTCCTGTTTATACACTGGAATTTTGTTTCACTAAAATAAATGGCTGCAGGTAGCAGCATAAAAATTTAATTCAGCAGTCACGCTACTGCAATGGCTGACTCGGGTATTTAATAATTGCCTGTGGAATACCAAATGTGAATTGTTCTGTACGAAAGCAAGAAATATGCTCAACTTAATCGATAGCTCAAAAATTTAGTCCTTCTTGAACGTTGTAACTGTTAAGGGGTTAAGAACAACAACCTACATGCAACAAATAAAAAATCTCAGTGTTTGTGGTTTTTGTATAATGTGTTTATAGTTGTACTCTTGATGTGCTGGTTCATGTTGCGCTGCTAAAACTGATGATCATTTCAAGAAAAATGCTTAATTTATGACATTGCTTAAATTTACAAAAACAACAGCCTCTATAACAACAGCAACAAATAAGATCCCATCATGGTTTTTATGTGACGGTAAAAACAACGAACAAAAATTCAACAACAATCTTTAATAAAAATACATGCACGTGTAGGCTTTTTATATAAAAAAAACATTTAATCTATTTTCTTTTTTTTTTAACAAGAATTAATTTAGTGAGAAATAATTTTTTATAAGAAAAAAAAAACACCAACATCATCGAAGGCATTTTAAAACAATTTTCATAATTTATAGGCTCAAGAAATTCTTAATAAACGACCACATCAGAAATAAAGTATTTAATCAAAAAATCAACAAATAAAATGATCTTGAATGAATTGCAGTGATTTTCTCCGCCATTGGATCATGAAGTAAGTTCCAGCAGCCAGAGCCACTGACAATTTACCTGTGATAATATTTAATGCCTACCCATAAAATGACAAAGTACAGTGTAGTTGTTTTTGTTTTTTTCTTAACCATTTATGTTGAATGAGTAAAACGTGACTTTTATTTCAAAAGTTAGATTTTAAACGATAATTGTATTAAGTTTTGTTTGCTACTACTTTAGTACAGTCTTTTAAAACTTCCAAATCGAGACTCACACTAAAAAAGGATACCGATTCAATTTAAGAAGTTTGCCGTTTTAAAAGAAAACAATAATGAAAAAGAAAAAATCGTTGTTCAAACGCATTAAATAATAAATTTTGAGGCAGCTAGGCTACAAGCATTTTATATCTTTGCGAAACAAGTGGCACCCAATTAAGCTAAATTTATGCAACAAGACATTCTTCAAGTTAATTGGCAAAAAACGCCATTTTTCCTTAACATTTTGCGAGCTTATTTTTCTTCTTCTTTTTCTGCTTCTCTTCACATAAAACAAATAAGCTGGTGATATGAAACCGCCAATATTGTATGTAACGCAAACATCAAGTTGAAAAGAAGTCCGTATTAAATATTTAGTTATGGCAAAAATGCCTTTTTTTGTTTTTTATTCCCACTTGGTATCTTTGCGTGTGATTGTTGTGTATGGCGACAAGTAAATATAAAAAAGTAACCGCATCTCGGAGGTACTTAGTCCATGTCCATTCTAACTAAGCAAACAAATAAAATTTGCCACCATTTATTCATTTAAGAAGCATGTTGCAAATGCAGCTGTAAAAACGTTTAAATATTTACGTAATAAAACTAAGAGACATAACTAACTTTTCTTAAAAAAACAAAATAACTTTAAAAACAACAACATGAAATGTTAACAATCTTAAGTTTGTTAAAAAGTGGTTGGCTCATTTATGTAGTTGTTTCGTCTCCTAGTCTTTTTTCAATACATCATTTTAACTTTTTCTTTTTATTGCAGATCAGCGTGCTATTGTTGACTGAAGTTTTCTCTCCCTGTTTTGGAAAATTTTATGCGAATTGAAATGTAAAAAATGTAAATTAATGCAAACATTTTTTGCTGTTGTTATTGTCATTGCAAATATTCAAGTCTTGAGTTTGTTTAGCAAAATAAAAAAATATGTTTTACCAATTTTGCCTTATTATTTATACAGTCTGCAGAAATGAAATGCTAAGGAAGTGAAAACAAAAAAATTTTATGTACATATGTATGTATCTATGTATGTTTTTGTTAAGCAAAAAGGGGAACGTTTGAATTTTTATTTTAATTATGAATAAATACGTTTGAAATATATTCAATTATTTTAACATAAAATACAAAGTTTTGTTGACGTGCTTTTCCATTTCTATTTAAGTTGAACAATATGTTAAAGTATAACTTTAAAGGAGTTCAAGCAAAAATTAAGCTTAATTTATTTATTGAAATTGTAATCAGGCAGTTATGGCTAAAATTTAACACTAAGTTATATTCATTAGAAATAACGTTACAGATCAAGTTAATAGTAATCGACACATGTACATAGAAGCAATGTATACTGTCACAATTACGATTTATAACATCTCGTAAGGGCTCTAGAAAGCAGGTCTAGAAGAGTTGCTGACAAAAATGTCTGAGATAAATAACATGCGTTAAACGGGTAATTGTTTAATTAGGGTGGTATCTACTTTGTAATGCGGGGCTTTTGCTGATGGACTTTATTATCAATTCCATGGACTGAATGTAATTGAATGGGAAGGTGAAAAAGCTTGTCTCTGCAGCCGTGAGGCATGAATACCTAAAAAATCAGAATATCTAAGAACTAAGTTAAAAAATAAAAATGCACATTTTGTAAAAAATTATAAGTCGAAAAAGATTAACAAAACATTTTTAATGAAGTTGTGCTTTTAAAATTCACTAGTTTTTCAGTGCAGGCTGGCTTCAAACAAATTTGTAGATATTAAGACATTATCAAATAATTTAATAACGGCATAGAAATGATTCGAAACCACTGTATAAATTATAATTTACATAAAAGTAAAAATATGGGCATAATTTTTCAATTGTATTTTGCTTATATATTTTATACCGTTACTATGAATTTAAACAAAAAATTAAGTAATATTTAGTGTAATTACAAACCTTAGCAAGCAAAAAAAGAATTTTATATAAAAAATATCATTCCTGTATTTTAACGAAATATTATGGCAGGTGTTTGATATATAATATATTATTTTTAAATCAAAACTTTATAGTTTTCCTATGTTTGACAAAAACACAGTAATCAAACGGAGGCTGAAGATGAAATTAAAAGTTTTGCGAAAAATTTATACAAAACAAAATTAGATGTAAAAACTTTTAAAGAGAGCGCTTAATTGATAGCTCTATTTATTTTCGTTTCTGAAAATAAAAAAAATTGTGTAATTCTCTACCAATATTTTGTGTTTTAATGTCGCTAAGCACCTCTACCTCTAAGTTAAGCATGTCAACAATAGTCTTCTACGAGAATAAATGTTCTAGGTGTAATTTTATTTTTTATACGAACGTCATGCACATAAGTATATGTAAAGGACAAGGACACGAATTTTGGCGTGGATATATGGTAAGTAGTCATAACTTTCTTCCAATTTAGATAAAACTTTCTCAAATCGTAAAGTTCATTATGTTCTATAAATACAAAAGAATACTCATGAAGTTCAACTTTTTCTTCTGGGTTTAACGCCAATTTTTTAATTTAAGATATATAAAAAGATCACGGATGCTTGCACCGAAATTTTATATTAGATTACCTTTCGTCAATTAAAACAATGTGCCGAATTCAACTTTTTACAACAAGTTTTGCGCGGTCTTTTAAGATTAATGAAGAGATGCCTTCGGAAGTAGAAATATCGGCAAACCCTAATTAGTCAAATTCTTTCAATATATGGCTGAAAAGTTCATCTCAGCAAAGCGCTGGTGATGTCTCCAGAAAAATAAGTACCAGGAACTAAGCTGTACGCATATTCAAAAAAGAGTTCTTATCCGGTGATTTTTGTAGACTGAGGGGTGCAAAATCTGAAACGGCAGTATAGTGCGATCGGATGTGCAGCATTGGACGTCATTATTTTACGAACCAATAAAGGAAAATTCTGAGTGCTAATGATAAATGATATCGACAGCAATTATTAAAGCCCAAAATTAAAGTTCTTGAATTTGAGAGACTATTGATAAATAAGAAGATCGGCAACTATAACTTGATACCAGAAGTGAGTTTTCAAAAGTGGTCGATATTGGCCGCTTCATTTTGTTTAAAATTGTTTTGTAATACTTAGAAAGTTTTTTGTATTGATATTCCATAATGACTAATATCTCACCATATTAAACATTACCTGAAAATCAAAATGTTAATTTTAACAAAACAGTTTAGCTGTCAAAAAGAACACAACAACTGTTATCATATAATTTGTTAGGTGCTAAATACTTTGATATACTTTTAAACAAGTAAAGCAAGCAGAGATTTTTTCTTGATATCTGATATCGGTTAATACTGATAAAATGTTGCAAGCAAGCAGTCAGACATAGCAAAGGGAAGGATAAATTGCTATTTTATTTTCTTTTCTTTGGGTTTAAAACGTATTCTCCGGAAGGGCTCTTGATAAAGAAATGGTTGTTTGTGGGAACAAGTCTCTGAATTAATCAAATCATATTCCATTGTAGAAAAAATAAAGCAGCTATCCAGTTGGTCAATAGAGCTGGATATCCCTCTGTCGCCGATGAGCTTCTTTGTTAGAAAATAACTTATAAATAGATTCTGACACAACTAAGGTTTAATTTAATTTAAACTTTTAATAGATGCAGTAGCTGTGATTTTAAAATAGCAATTGTCTCACCTACAATAAGTTGCCAGAAAGACTGCAAATTTAATAAAGTTTAGGCATT
This sequence comes from Cistogaster globosa, assembly GCA_937654795.1. Lineage (NCBI taxonomy): Eukaryota > Metazoa > Arthropoda > Insecta > Diptera > Tachinidae > Cistogaster > Cistogaster globosa. The sequence goes on from OW569403.1 coordinate 81,620,722, forward strand.
AATTTTTTATGCAAATAAATTCATTTATTTTGCCATGGCAAAGAAAGTTTAGCAGTTGTTTTTTGGCAATTTTTTTGTAATATTTTACACAGTTAAACTTGAAATTTATTATGCGAAAAAGTGCGAAATTATTTTGGCGATTAAGCCTTTACATTTCTTTATCGTTTTCGTATTAGTTCGCTGTGCTTAAGGATACATGTTGTGTTGCTGTAGCGACTTCTGTTACTGCGTGTCTTAAAGCTAAAAATGACACTGACAAAAGAAATATTTTTATTTATTTACTCACCTCTTTGAGAGAGCTGTTAGCTGCTGAAACTGTGGCTGCCGAAATTAAAGTGTGTAATTTAAACTGCTGCAACAGGCCATAAACTTTAAAATCCTTACTGAAAATTTCTTTTTTATATATTTTATTTTTTTTTTTTTGATAATTTAAGGCAATAATGGGTAGACAACATTAAAATAAGTTTTGTATGTATGTGTTTGAATTGCTTTGTTCATCTTCTACACTTCTAACAAAGTTAAAAAAAGATAGTAAGGTAACATAACAAAAGCTGGTAGAGAATAAGTAAAAGAAATTTACATTTAGCACGTTTTGAATAAAAGTTTAGAATAATTTTTTGAATCTTTTTTTTTCAAAAGTATTCAAAAAGTTGATGTAAATTGTGTGCTTAGATTTTTTTCCTTTCAGTTTTAAATTTGCAGTCTGTGTATAAGCATAAGACGAAGTAGTAGAAGTGTAGTTTACGAACACAGCTGTGACTTTTTTTATACTTAAGGGATTTTCAAAGTTTCAAAAGCGTCAAATCGTTTTTGTTTTAATTTTTCTTTCTTTTTTTTGGCTTTTAAGCTCTGTCAGTTTTCAAACGAATACGTTTAGTTATTTAGTTTTTTGTTTCCTTACTATTTCTATTATTTCGCCTTAGAATGTGTGCATTTTAAACTAAAGTCTATCATATTATACACTATTGCTTGGATTGATATAAACTAATACACTAACATATCACACCCTATTTTATTAGTGTGATACTACAAAAAACCAAAGAAAAAAAATTTATTGAAAAAATTAAGAGCGTGTGTTTCTGATATTGTTTCATATGAATTGATACAATTTCCAATGTAACATTTGTCTTGTTGTTATTTGTTGTAGCAAGTTTCAATGTACTGCCTTGCTACTGGTGCCGTATACGACATGTCTAATAAATCACAAGGCTTACACTATATTCATTTTGTTGTTATTGTTTTAGTTGCTCTTGTTATTCCTCATGTCGCATTGCTGATAAATTCTTGTTTGTGTAGAAGTATATAAATGCTGTCTCTTCGTCTACAATGGCTAATATTAAATATATATTACATACATGAACACACATACAGATTTTATGTAAAATACATACATTTATATATATAAATATGATATTTATCATTACATATAGAGATTTAATATCTATATGAAGTATGTCCGTATGTAATTATTTATTTAAATGGAGATGAAATTTTTTATGCACCATTTGTACGCTCTTGCTCTTTTTTCTTTTATTTATGTAATATATTTATATTTAATTTCTATTAAATAAAAAAATCTAAGCATTTTGTATTTGGTCTGTCCGCCTGTATTTTTATTCATCCTTATCAGTCATAGTGTGTATGTTTGTGCTTGTGTGTGCCAGTTGTTTTCTGTTCTTGCATGCATTGAGTAATTTATTTGATCTCAAATAATACATGTCATGCCCATAATCCAATTTTGTTTCAATGAAGCTTTACAAAAATTAACTCTTTCACTAAAGTTTTTTGTAATTTGTATATTTATACAAACAGATTTCTATATTTATTAGATCTTAAATCAATCAGATCTGCTTTCAATATGAAATTTATTATTCGAAAATATTATTAAATTTATTTACGTAAATTGTCTTTGATTCCTTTAAAATAAATATTTCTTTTTGTCCTGTCTTACAAAATACTGTTTACTGCTATATTAATTTTTTTAATACTAGTTATAGTAAAAAACTAAAATTACTTACGTTAATCGTGCTTGATTCCATTAAAATATTTTTTCTAACAACAAACAAAAAAATTTGTAATCAAAACGCCACAATGGAATACTGCAGAGAAAGTATAAGCGCTAAGTAGCTCTTTAAATATTGTTACAAAATGATTCCAAATAACGATTTTTAAGTTAAAAGGAAAAGCTTAGAAACTTTATATAAAATAATTCATGACATATAACTATGTAAATAGTAACGCGGTTAGATACTAATCGATATGGAATATAAAACAACTATTTTTTGAAGTTTTGTCTGTCTGTCTGTTTGTTAGTGTGTGCTTTAGGCAAAAACTACTGTATGGATTTGAACAAAACCCTGTGAGGAGGTTCCTTAGAAGCTTAGTTCAAATATAGAATAATTTTCTTTGGTTAAAACATATAATTTTACCGGTATAACGGTAACAACAATTGTCAGCATACTTTACTTTTGTAGATGAAAAATTTTTAGCAGAACTTTACAATAAATATTTAAAAACACATTTTTAAATTTAAATTTTAATTTAACTAAAAATAACACGCTAACGAAGTCGAGGGCTTTGCTTATCTTTTATAAATCAAAACTTATTTAAAATAGCTCTTCTTTTTATCTGTGGTACTTAACTAATTATGATTTAGCTCTTTTACGACAAACAAACAAGTAATTTAATGACTTTCAAATTATGTATGTTTTTTAAAAAATACAACTTATAGTTTTAGCAATTTCAAGCTTAAAATGCAAGATATATTTCATATCTTAAATAAGAAGCAATGACTTAGGAGATGAAACAAACTCTAGCTAAATTAGCAATTAAAACGACTTGCAATTAAAAGACAAAGCATTAGAATATGCTACAATTGATTGCATACACGTGCAAAGTAATTATTAAAAAGAAGCTAATACTACTGCAATACAAAGCCATAATAACCGCAGAGTCAACCCTACTATGTGGCGGCTTAAAATGTTACCTTTGTACAAAATGTATATGTAAGTGTGTTTGTGAAAGCTTTAATAAACCTACTCTAACCCAACAGTTATAGAAAACGCTTTCGAGCTGTTAAACTTAAAATATTCAAGAGCTTTTATCTTTAAAAAATAGTCAATTTACCGTTCGCAGCTTAAATTATCCCGGTTCAGTAGCCGTTCTAGATGGAACGATGACTATTTAACATGAGCCGAAGTAACATTTCATACAACCAATCACTTTCAGTTTATATTACAAAAGAGCTATAAATAATAAGGAATAATCTGAAATATGTTGTATAAAACAATTGATATTCTTAAAATATTTATTATTGTCTTCAAGGCTGCTGGGCATCTTATTTTGGTTCATTTGTTGACTACTTTAGACATTTTTACTTATACATACTTACAATCTGCACTAAAATGAATTTTGTATTTACAGCTTCTGTTTAATTCAGTTCATTTTTTTACGTTTAATGCGATTCTGTTGTTAGAAATTCAAAGATTCTACACGCCTTTAGATTTGATCAATTTTTGGAAGAACATACTGAGGCAAAAGGATAAATGTTACAACCAAACCCACGTACAACCACATGAAAATATTTAAAATGTGATTGCTGTTAGGTAGAAAATCTTAATGACAAAAGAAAAAATATTGTAACATGGAAATCAACAATTAAAATTCATATTTGAGAACTGATATTCGTTGATTGAGATTTGCACATATTTTTCGACATATTGCAAACCAATAATACCTTTACTCAGAAGGAGTGGCATCTTCTTTGATGGCAGAAAAGAAAGAAAAAATAGTAGGTTGTGATTGCGAATATATTTAGAAGGGTCAACCTTAAATTCAGAATAGAAATTTAACTGTTGCAAATATTGCAAATTTTTTTCCACTGAATTTCTTGACAACTATTATTCATTGGTTACCCTTTGCTGGGTTCTTACATATGTGCAAATTGCTCAATTTTAATATTATTTTTATACAAATGTTTGCAGCTATCGTTTTGCCTTATTATAGCCTGGATACATCTCTGTTTCAATTATAATTACAAAGTACTTGTTTAATATTGTTTCACCTTCTAACCAATACTTTGTAGCACGAGTTTATTATCTAGCAAACGTTAGTTTCTTGTTCATTATTTTTTCCCTCTGTTGTTGTAACAATTGCGTGATTAAGAAAGAATAAAATACGCACACCCTGTCGGCAATTTAATTGACAGTTTTAGTGGTTTTCGATTGCTGTGTGTACAGAAACAAATAGATTTCATTTTACCCCCAAACCATGCCATGCCAATCAAGCAAAATAGTTCAGCCATTTCTATGCCTGCATCATCAAGAAAACAAAAATTTGTTATTTTTGTATTCCACAAGTATATTATACAACTACCAGTTTTTCATTTGATTACAATGAGTCTTAGCCTGTAGAAGATGTAAACGTTCAAGAGCTTTTCTTTGAATTTTATTAATAAAGATTTTTGCGAGAAGTATTTGAGTCTTTTGATTGCTTTGAAATCCAACTGTATTGAGAAAATTCTATACAAAATAATGTTACGCCTTTTATCCACCCCATAAGCTATGTGATACAATTGTATTTTAATTTGATTAACATACTTATTTAAAAAAAAAAAACAATAAATACAAAATACAACATGACTTACCATTCGGAGAGAGAGATGCATTTTTAATGGAAATACATTGTTAAGAGGATTTAGGAAAGTTAATTACTATACCTGATGTTTAATCAAATGACATGGAAAATTTTCTGATGCTGTAATGATTTTAAAGCATACTTGAAGGAGGATTTAAAATCTTTACATGAAGCATACATTCAAGAAGAGATAAAATTAGAACCAGCCTTGACGGTTAAATACAAAAGTGAAAAACAAAAGTAAAAAAATCGAAAAAAACAGTAGCAGCTTGTAATAATTATCATTTGTAAAACAATCAAAACGCTGTTTTAAATTAATTATTAATATAATGACTAAAAAAAACCACAGGAGCAAATATAGTGTAATGGATTAGTTAAAGTGAAAAACTATCATTTCTAGGTAATTGTAGATTTAGTTCTAGCCAAAAAATTCAAATGATATTCAGTAATAGAGATAACATACATTTTCGTCTCCCTTAATGATAAATTATTTGGTTTAATAGATAACGAAGAAAGCTGAAGAAAAAAAAATACAAATTTGATAATCTGAAAGAAGTATTCATTTAATTAATACTAAAAAATAATCTTTAATTTTTTAACAGATTGTTTTTCAATAGTTCATATATTAACTTTTGATAAATTTGTGTAAACAAAATGGTATTTCATATTAATGTAATACACATATTTGAGGGTGTAAAGCCATGTTTATATATTCAAGAAACATTAAACATTTTTCGTTTCAGAATTGACTTACTTAAATTTTATCTTAATGCTGTAAATGACTTCCTGTTTCGATTATCAGTTCGAACTAAGGAAGCTGTATGCAACCCTCAATGCATGTCGTACAGCAACAAAAAATTCAAATGCGTTACAGTTGCCATAAACATATGTATTAACATGCAAAAACTGAAACATGTTTACAAAAAATTAAAAAAAAGTACATTTATATATTTAGGTTTATTTTATTTATTTTGTATTTAACATTTATACAAAACTTTCAACTTTCAACATTAGTTGCGGTTAAAACAAAAATTTGAAGAATTTACACAAACAATAGTTAATAAAAACCTTGCGGTACTGTTGTACTACTTTCAATATGACAAACTTAGTTGAGGAAAGTGATAATGAAGAAAATAATGATGGTATTTGGCAGCAAGTGCCAGCAATAACAACAAATAAACGGCGGCTTAATAAGTACTGATATATACATCTACATAAAAAATTTAATATCCAGTTACTGGATAAGGATACCGAAGATCAAGAAATGGAAAAAAATGATCAAACTCCAGATATCTGAGATATAAATAAAATGATTAAGTGTGTTAGGAAAGAAATAGATGACTTTAATTATAAATCAATAAGAGACAATACAATTAGGCTTATGATTAAAAGTGTTGAGTAGTTTAGAAAAGTTGTCAAGTACTTTAAAACAAATAATATTAGCTATCACACATATCAATTTAAGCAGGAACGAGCCTATAGAGTTGTTATTAAAGGCATTAACCATTCAACTCCTATTAACGATATAAATGCTGAACTTTTAGAGTTAGGTCACCAGGTCAGGGTAGTAGTTAATGGTGGGAGTCGCATTACAAAGCTGCCATTATCAATGTTTTATGTCGATTTTAATCCAAGTCCAAGTAACAAAGATATTTTTATTATAAAACACATATTATTGTTTCGGTAGAAGCGCAAAAAAGACTGATGATCTAGTTCAATGTCATCGCTGTCAACAATTTTAACACACAAAATCCTATTGTAAAAGTCCATTTTAATGTGTCAAATGTGGATTAGACCATACCACTGCTGAATGCACAAAAACCGTCGAAACACCTACAAAATGTGTAAATTGTTTAAAAAACCATACCGCCAATTATAAAGGGTGTTCAGTTTACCAAAAAATGATTCATCAAAAAAGAAGCTTTTTCAATAGACAAAACCAATACAGATCTCAACAAATCCCACAAGCTAACAACAACTTTTCTCAATTTGAATCAAGTACAAGAAATAATAACACTAACAACGGCGGCGTCACATATGCGCAAACAGTAGTAGGAAACACAGCCAGTACTGAAATGAGACTAATGGAAAGGTTAGAGCGCATGATGGAAAAAATGTTTGATATGACGACAAAAATAATTGAAAAGGTATGAAAGTAAACTTAAGAATATCAAAAAGAATATAGAAGTATTTCTTAAAAAAATTATCTAAGTATTTTACTAATATCTGAGACACATTTCTCATCGAAAACATATTTTAATATAAGAGGCTACGACTTATTACAAACAAATTATCCAGATGGCAAAGCTCACGCTGGTTCAGCTGTACTAATCAAAATAAATCCTAAATATGAATCTTTAAAACCTATTATTAAACCCTCTGTTCAAGCCTGTGGCGTCAAAATTAAGTGTGATAACGTTGAAATTCCTATTTATGTCATATATTGCCCCCTAGACATAGTTTATCTCTTCAGAACTACGAAATTTTCTTTTAAAACCTCGGCCCTAGATTTCTAGTAGGCGGAGATTTTAGTGCAAAACTTCCTTGGTGGGGTTCTAGACTTGCCAATCCAAAAGGGAAGGAACTTTATAAATGTGTAGAAATGCTTTAGAATCTCTATACCAAATGGATCTGCCAATCAACTCTTTTTCGCCACGAAAAGTGCAGATTGAAATTTGTAAGCTCAATAACAAGAAGTCTCCAGGGCATGACAAAATTGATTCAATCATTATCCATCAAGAGCATTGTATTCTTGTCATTAATATATAACTCTATTCTACGGCTTTCTTACTTTCCATCTGAATGGAAATGTGCTGAAATAAAAATGATTCAGAAACCCAATAAGCCAGAAAATCGCGTTACATCTTACAGACCGATAAGTCTACTTTCAACTTTTTCAAAGATATTTGAGAAACTTTTTGCTTCTAGATTACAGCCAATGTTAGCAAAAAAAATTCTACCTGATCACCAATTTGGCTTTCGTGAAAGACATGGCACTCCAGAGCAATGTCACAGGATAATTAACGTAATATCGGACTCATTAGAAAGAAAAATGTACTGTTCAGCGGTATTCCTAGACATTAAGCAAGCATTTGATAGTGTCTGGCATAAAGGCTATTTTATTCTGTACTCAAATCCTATTTACAGGATCGAAAATTTTTTGTAAAGGTTGACGATGAAAAGTCTAGTATATGTGAGATATACTCAGGAGAACCACAAGACAGCGTTAAAGGTCCCATATTATATACTATATATACGTCCGACATGCCCACAACAGACAATGTTACATTGCTACATACGCTGATGATAAGGCTATAATGTCTGCAAATGAGTCTCCAGTGGAAGCATCGATTGTTCTCCAAAGAGAACTAAATGATTTACAAGAATGGTTTGGCAAATGGAGAATTGAAACAAACACAGATAAATCAAATCATATCACGTTTACTTTGCGAAAAGAAGATTGTCCACCTTTGTATCTGAATGGTTTTCAAATACCAAAAACAAATTGTGTAAAATATTTAGGGATGTATCTTGACAAACGCCTCACTTGGAAAGATCATATAAAGGCCAAGAAAGATTAACTTAATAACAAAACGAAACAAATGCATTGGTTACTTGGTACAAAGTCTAAGCTTAGTATAGAAAACAAAATAAGGCTTTATAAGGTTATTTTAAAACCAGTATGGACCTACGGAATAGAGCTGTGGGGTACAGCTAGCCACTTTAACGTTGAGATACTCTAACGTTATCAATCAAAAACCTTAAGGCTTATAGCCAACGCTCCATGGTACATGACCAACAAATTCATAGAGATCTTAAAATTCCTTTTGTTTCGGATGAAATAAACATATTTAGCACACGATACATTAAAAGACTTAGTAATCATTGTAATATATTGGCAATGTCCTTGCTTGATGGCACAAATGAACTCAGAAAACCTTATAGTCTACATGAATAATTTTCCTAAAATAGTTTATTAGGCTAATTGTAGTTTTATAACTTAAGTATGTAATTGTATCTTAAATTTCTCTCATTTACTAAATATTGTAAAATAGATCGTAAATAAAGAGATTGAAATACTAAAAAAAAAAACATTAGTTAAATGACAAATGTTTTAAAATATGAAATAACACGAAATTAAAGGCTCGGAAGCTTTAGATTTGACAGTCTGATTTGGATTTGGAGTTGCGCGGAAGTAAATTCATACACCATTAAATCTTTCCCAGGACGTTTCCAACTATTTACTACTACACTTTAAGTTACATTAATACGTCACCTAGCTTAGTGATTATTTATTAGCCGTTATTATTTTACTGTTTCTTGCGATTAGTGATGTCCAAAATAAAAACGTTGTTGTACTGGTGAAAACAATAAAGTTTCACTAAGAGAAAAGCTTAGAAATTTGATAGAAATCTATTCATTTTTATAGCTTGTGAATTAAACAAATGTCATAGTGTTTGGTCTGCGTTATAAATCAAGTTGAAGTTATGGGTTTTGTAGAGAAAAGTAGCGATCAAAAGTTCTTTTGGACACACCAACCACTACGCCTTGCTTCTGTTTTGAAACCTTTTACATTAATAATTTTTTTAACTCTATCTACTTCAAGGACTAAACGCACTTTTACTTTTAAGCAGGTTTGTAAGCGATTGGTTTGCTTTTTCTCTTATAAGTTTTGAACCTCAAACAGTTTTCTCAAACTTTAAAGCACTTTGAAAGTTACTTGGTTGCCAAAGTTAACTAAAACAACAACTATATTTATTTAGTTTCGTCTTCAAAATATACTTTCTAGATTAAATGGTGTTTGAAATTTAAAAATTATTAGTCAAATGTAAAAACGACCAGTAAAATGTTTAACATTGAATTATAATACAATCGATAACGTTGTCGATTAATTTTACTTTAACAGATAAAAAAAAAACACTAAAGACGCCATCATTTTCTAGAAAACGAAAAACGAATAAAAAGATAAACAATACTGTATTTGTTGGAATTTGAAATTAAAACCATATAAAATAAATGGCAAAACATACAAAAGGCAAAAAAAGATATAAATAGAGACATTGGTTATAATAAAGTTAGCAATGGATCGTAAGATGATAAGATAATCATAATAATGATGATGCAGAGGCGTTTTGAATTAGTGTATGTTTTTGATACAACTCACGCCACTTATAAACATTTTAACAACTATCCATTCATATTTTTCAGTTTGAAAAATCGCGTGCTGTGTAGAAATTAACAAAAATAAGCAAAATTTATTACGAAAAAAAAAATCCAAAAAAGAAATAAAATATAATTAATGGAAACATCTTAAATGGTGGCAGTGTTTGATGATAATGAAGTTATTATGAAACTCCTATCTATTTGTTTGTAGGCTAAATTGAGACATTTTTGAAAACTTAGAAGGTCAAATATTTATGTTTCTACAGCAAGTAGTTATATAAACATAAATGAAAATAATATTGTTGATGAGCCAGATGATGTCATGAAATTTGAATTCCCTTAAGGTTCTTGCTTTGAACAGTTTTTTTAGTTTTTTATCAAATTAAATTTCTTTTAGTTATTTTGTAGGAAAATTAAAAAAGAAAAAACTGTTGCCTGCTCTCATATTTGTTTTATGGGATTTTAAAGTCAACGCTTAATAAACAAAACCATTATTTTAACTTATGGATCATTGTAGAGAGTCATTATGCTACCGTTCCTTGCTTGTTTTTTCACTCACAGATATTTTATGTATGAGAATTTAATACCAGACGCATGTGCTGTTATGTAAAAAAAAAACTCGGGCTACAACTATATTTCTTTATGGAATACACTCTAAAACTTAAACTTGAATCAAGAATTTAGTATTGTTTTTTACTCGTATTTTTTCAAATTTCAAAAATTATCATGTGATTGTTAAAGGTTTTTCGTTTCATGTTCGATATCTCAGCAAGCAGCCATATTGTTAGCTGTTGCAATAAAAAAAACTTTAACAACGGCAACCAGTTTATCTGTTTACTTTTGTGCAACAACAACCTTCTGAGGGTTCCTCTTGCAAGCTCTTGTATACCCCATCATGCCTTTTAGGCTGCTTTTTACCAGACACAACAGAGAAACCATAAAGATATTACCTGTTACCTGATGCAAAATACGTTTGTTCCTTCATCAATAACAATTGCTCTTCCTACCTTTATCATACCATAATGAATTATTCTGATGAATTTTTTCGTATTTTTGTTGCCTTTGCCAGACATGACTCTAGACTTAAGAAAAATTACCCAGGCAAGCCAGACCAGGCTTATGGCCTCACAAAAATACACACAGCCACAACAATGTAATGAAGAATTTATGATCATCGTTTTATGATAATATACACGATCACAACTTTTTTCATTCGAGACTATAAACAATGTGCCGCTTTAATATAGAAACCCTTTTCCGTTTTCTCTTTCCAAAAAGCAAAAAATACGCTGATTAAAAAAACAGAAAACTTGTTTTAAGGGCTGTTTATAATGCCATATTAAAAGGAAATTGTGATTATGCTCACTTCATAAACACTTAGCAGTTTCAAGTGAAAGAGACTTAATTCATATTGTACAAAATAAATGCATAATAAGGGTATTCACTTCTCAGCTAAGGGACTCCAACTATTCTAAATAACTAAGGCAACGGCCGTACTATATTTCCGCTGGTTTCCTCTACTTTCACCACGCATTCTCTGCATTGAAACTAGAAAAAGGTTTAAGAAAACACGTACAAAATGTTTGTGCACTTTTATTTTGAATTTTAATTTAATAATAGTATGTACTAGAAAGTTTGAAGCAGAGAATACATTACACATTGGAACGTTATTGTTAAATAATTAGACTATAAAACCTTGAAGTTTAATTATGAAAGTGATGTTTAAATTATGTGATATTTTTATTATTATTTTCACACGAATAGTAAATAAATAAAAGTCATAAGCACATGTTTGGTGAAAGTATGACGATAGTTGTTAACAAATAGAAATTTTGAAGGATTCAATCATAATTTACACTTATAATGCAAAATGATTCCAAATAAATTTCGTTTATAACGAAAAATGTGAACAATGCTCTTTAATTTAAATAAATATATTTAATATATTTAGTTTTGTTAACTGTTTAGTTCTTTATTAAACAATTTAATGATTTACAATGACAGCTTTGATGTAGCAGAAAAGAAAGTTATTTTTATATTTCGTAGCATCTTTAAATTATCTTACAGACCTTTTAGATACATTTTTTTAGTGAATATCAGTTCAAAAGTGTCTAATGTAAGTGAACAGAAAAAGTGATCAGACAACTAATCAAAAATCAGTAATGTCAGCATTATTTTTAATAGTCTCGCATTCGTTACACACTATCGAATGATTTTTCCTAATGAATCGAACAAATATTAATATTGCACATCAAACATAGTGTCATGAAGCATTTTCTAGGCATTATTCATTTAATTCTCTGCTTATAAAATTCAAGTCCTAGGATGGAGTTGCAGTAGATGATGTAAATCATAACATTGGCGTAATAGAGTGTTTGCTCTTAAGTTTATTATCGTTATAGATAAATATGTATCCGTCATTCTCAATCTTTATTTTTCAGCATTTCTAACATGTGAAATTCGCACTTAATGAATCCTGTTTGCGGTGTTATAGTATTTTACAAACTTTTTAAAGACAATACACTTACTCGTATAAATAGTTTTCATAATTTTTGATAAAGTGGGATAAAAAAACAAAATTCAAATCTCTCTTCGATTTACTGCTCCGCTTCAAAAATGAAATAGCAATCGACAATCGTTTAAAGTAATAAGTGCAAAAGCACCATTTTTTTACGGAGCGAAACACTTAAAAGGTTTTTAAGCCGAAATAAACTTTTAATAATAGACACGCGTAACTCCTTAAATTATTTACTACCACGAATATCGTAAAAAACTTTGAGTAGAAAAGATTTGCATTATAAAGAGTTATATTATACTGTAAGCTTTGCCACAAAGCAGCGTATATTTGAGAACCGTTTTTCGTTAACTTACAGATCTTTAAATAAAATTATGTTGTGATTTATAATTTTGCTGAGCTGAATATCCCTACTACAGTTGGTCCTAACAAAAACAGATCTTGTTTATCTTTTGAAAAGTAAGTGAGCTTTTTAGCAATTTGGTTTTGCCTTTTTAGATGTTTTGATTAATTTAGGTCGTAAATATATTTTAAATGTGCTTCTCTTCTTTCGAAAAAAAGAAAGAAATCAATCTTAAGAATTACTGTTTTGCTTATTTTTTAACTTTTTTAAAATAAGATTTCGCTTAAATTACTTCTAGTGGTCATTGACCACTGACTTTTTTAGTTGCTATATATTTTTAATAAAAACTACGTTTGTTTTTCAAAAACCTGTTGCGAAAACCTTTATAAACATAAAGTGTTGTCGTTCTTATTGGCAGCATTTTGGCAGCATTTTGGCTAAAAATATGCTCAGTTTGATTGCCTTATTCGTTTTAAGAACAGCATGATATTGGTGTAAGAAAAAGAAAAAAGTAGTAATAAAACTTAATGCAAGTTTAACACAGTCTAGAAACAAACATGAAAAAACGATCTTAGAATTGTCGTTTGAAAGTTTTTTTCATGCTCAAAATATATTGATGACACGGTGCTTTTAGGTCTGTTTACTGGAGTGGGAAAGCTTTTGTAGACATTATTATAAAATGTTTAATATTTAGCAACCATATAAACCTCCTTTTAGTTTATTATTTTAACTATCAAATTGTTCGATTCACAAACTATTTTTAATTTTATGTAACCAAAGTAGTTGGGGAAACAGCGTTTTAGGTGCTGTTGTTAAAGTTTTAAAAATACGTCAACATTTTGAAACAAACGTTGTTACAAGTATCTACATAGAAGTTACTTATTTATACTTGTACAAATGTGCAATCTTAGCATACGTGCAACAGGAAAGTACTATAAATGGACTTGAATTGCTGAATTTCAAACATTGATATTTTATTTAAGACTAAGTGCCTAACTTAGTATTTTAATTTTATAATTATTGTTGTTATGGTTTTTGACTCCAACTTAATGGTTTTTATTAAACATTCTGTGATGTGCTATTGACTTTCTATTAATTAATTAAAATCATAATTCTAAGACCAGAGTAACTTCTATTCTGCATTTTTTATACATGTTATTTAAATTTTTGCATTTCTGTAGCAAATTTATGTCGTAGAAATAAAAAGGTGCATTTTGTTTTTCAGCATGCATTGGAAAAGAGGTTCTTAGAAATTAGTTATGAGGTTAACAAAACATAAACCAAAGAAGAATATTTTTTAGTAAAATCTCTTCAAATACCCATGAATACTTATAATATGAAGATATGTAAAAAATAAACCAAATGGGATTAGGTTTATTAGAAGAAAGAAAATAAAAACTACAATTAAACTTGTTTAAAGTATACTTTCGGCAGAATTTCATTGTGCTAGCGACTAATTTTTCTTGTTTTCTTTGGAAAACGTCCACATACATTTGTAAAAAAAACAATTTTTCTTTCTAAAAAAAGGTTTCTAGAAATTAAGATAAGTGAACTAAAGCCAGAATTAATTTTCAATTCATTTATAATATACACAGTTCAAATCCTAATTTAATAAAAATTAAATTATAAAACGGACGGCACAGCGTTACGAACATTTATCTTTAACTCATAACAATCAATATGATACTGAAGCAGCATCTGTAATGTTGTGAGTAAAAAAGTAAGAATGACAAAAAAATTAAAAATTGCATTCGTGTTCGATCGATGATAGGAACAAAGCAAAAACAAATGTACAAGATGAAATTCAGAGAGAACGGTCTAACCAAATTAATATTGATATGAATACTACTCGTATTCTTATTTACAAAGTAAGTTATTGGTTAAATAGATGATGTTTACAATTACACAACTAAAAGTAGATAGATGCAAAGAATGCTTATGAAGGACGTAGCGGTTCAGAAAGTGCAGCATTTCATTCTGCTAGCGTCCACATATATTTGTAAAAAAATAATTTTTTCTTTCAAAAAAAAGGTTTTTAGAAATTAAAATAAAATTACTTTCGTTTTATTTTAAATTTAATCCTCTAAAGGATTTTAATTATATTTCAGATGCTAAACAAGCTATTAGCTTGAAATCTTTTAAAATATGTTGTATAACTTACAACTCATAATTTTAGTTACAGTCATAGCTTTGTAATTGCTTATGACAAATATCGTTCTTACAAATTCGATAATTATATTGAATCTTTGACTTTGTGTAAGTAATTTAAATTATTTATTATTCACAGATTTATAAGACACAAACTGTTTTTTTATGTATGTATATATATATATATATATATATATATATATATATATATATATATATATATATATATGCATTAAGATATACTATATAATAATCCAAAGATGTAAATAAAAAAGTTTTTATTTTATATTCTGTTTGCTTTACTGCTGCTGTATGAAGGAATGTATTTGAGTTTTGTTTCCAGTTAGACTTTATGTCACACAAAAAATATTACATACAAATAAAGTATAATAAAATAATGACTTTTATCTCTTGGAAAACATTCATGAAAAATGACAAATAAACCTCATAAAATATAATTACTTGGGCAAACTTTTTTTTATTTATTTTACGAAAATTTGGTATAAAATTCTGTCCTTTTTCTAACAAGTGGGGGCGAAAAACAACAATTATGTTTCGCGCATGAGTTAATACCCTCTTATAATTAACTTAAGATTTATTGCAAATATTTCTTTGCTTCTGTTTACAATTTACATTTTTCGCATCTTTGGTCGTTAGGGTGCTTTAAATTAAGTTTTATACTTTTCGTCTGCGTAGCTGACTGGCCTTAATAAACACCCGCCAAGTAATACAATCTGTAAAGATCTACAGTAGAAACTTAAAAAACAATGACTTTAAAAAAAGGCGAATTTATCAGTTGTTTAGGCAGAAAAGTGTATAAAAAGGCATGTTTGGTACAACTGTTACACTACAAGCAGACTTCTTGAGCAAAATAAAATTAAAGCAACTAAAACACCTACTACCTGCAGGTTTAACTAAATAGCTAATGGATAAACAAATAAGAAAGAAGAATGTTGCAAAGATATTAAATGTTACTCGAGGGATACATTACGATGAAATATTATATAAAAAGTGTCTACTACATTTTTACTTAAAAGAAATTTGCGTTCAAAATTTCTTTTGTCGTTTATTTATTCCTGCCAGCAAAAATAACAACTGCAATGAAAAAAAACTGAAGTATAGAAGTTTTTCTTTTGTATGTAATTTCAAGATATTTTCACAATAAAAAAAAAAAATCGACAAAAAGAAGAATCTTCTAAGAAGTTTGAAAAATTCGTTACACGAAGCAAAATGAAAAGCAACCATCCCCTTTCACTGATTTTATATAGAATAAACTTAAGAACAATAGGGTGTTCTGCAACTACTTCTCCATACTTTTGCAGCGACAGCATAACATAACATTTACGAGAAAAGAATTATTACAAGCCAAATAAGCAATATATCTCGAGGGATGAATGTGCTTTGGTGCGTGTTTTATTTTATTTCGTTGAATACAGATGATATTTTCTGTATTGCTTGAAGCAAATTGTTGTTGTAGTCAGTTTACTCTACATTATTAGGGGGCGGCTGTCGTCTCTACGTAAGTTCATATACATACGCACATATAACAAACAACATTTGTATTTGTTTGGTGGCACAAGTGTATATTTGTGTTAGTGGGTTTGTGCGCGAGTGTATGGATGGATGCCTTATTTAGGATGTTAGGAACGGAAAATGTCGAATGTTAAATTAAGAATAAACATGGCCGTATTGTAAGTTCAACAAACAACATTACATGTACATATACTTAACTTAAAAAAGAAACAAATAAATAAATACCTACAGAAACAAAAATAATAAGACAATAAATAAAACAATAACTTAAACAATAAATCATGGTCCAAAAGCCAAAAGGTTTACAATAATGCCTTAACTTTTTTATATTTATTTGTTTAAACCAAAATGAGAAAAACTAAATAGGAATATAAAAATCTAATAAATATAATTACAGGTGTAAAGAAATAAATTTAACATGTTTTATTTAATGTCTTTTTGTATTTTATTTATGTCTCAGGATGGCGCATTTTTTCATCAAAATTGATTTTAACATTTTAATTTTAAAATTTCAAGTAGTTTCCAGTTAAAAGAATTAATATCTAGAGGATGATATTTAATTCATAGTAAAAAAAATTCCTATCTCAATGATTTAAAATCTTAATCCTGAAGTGTAAAAAAAACTATATTGTCTTGATTGAACTAACACGAGTTTATATTATCTTCATTTTTTTTAATATAATAATAATATATGCTTATATTTCAGGCAAATATGATCCTTGCATATTATTGTGTAATATAGTATATCGACTTAGTTGTCTACACAAATAATAAAACAGTAACAGGGCTATTCCTGTACATGAAATATTTTTTGAAAATTTTGGTGTTGATGTAAATAGAAACCAAAATGGAATACAAAACACCTATTTTTAGAATTTTTGTCTGTCTGCCCGTCTGTGTTCGCATCACGTAAAAACTGTCGGATGGATTTGAATAAAATTTTGTGTGAAGGTCCCTTAGTTGCCTTGGTTCAAATATAGAATACTTTTTTTCATAAAAGTAAGTTATTTCGTATAGGAAATAGATATAGAAATGTGAATTTAGCCAATTTTATCGGTATAATGGTACTAAGACAGTTGTCAGCACTTTTAATTTTTATAGATTGAAAACTTTTAACACTGTTTACGGATCACTACAACAAATATTTGAAAACACATTTTTCTAAATTTGATTTTTTAAAAAGTTATAAATGCCACGCGGATGAAGTCGTGGACACTGCTAGTATGTTAATAAAACGAACTTTAAGATTGAGTTCATTTACCTTCAATGTGTATTTGCAAAACTATATTGGGGCCACAAAAAAATGACAATTTTAAAAGACTAATGTATACAGATAATTTAATATATAACCATTATTTAAGAGAGAACTCTGCTTTAATGAAAAACAATCAAGAGAATAAGGTGGAAAAAGTTCAGGGCGGAACTAAGAACCGTCTTGATTTAATTAAATTAAATTAAAGTTTAAAGATACTTTCGAAAATAATTAATCAAATTTTTTATAGCTTTAATTCTTACAAGTTAGAGTGCTATATATAACTATGCCGAATCACCATGTATTTAAATTGAGTTTAGTGAACGAACTCCAATAAAAAACAGAAACGAATATTAGGGCGACAGGGAAATAAAAATAAGAAAACAAAGTACTCTTAATGGGTTAAGCATTTAAAAAAAATGCATTTCCTAAAAGTATATTTAAAATAATTTAAATGATATCCATATTGATATCTTAAAAAATATGGTGCACAATCATACTTTTCTATGAAAATTTCAGAGGCCCGTAACTCGAAAAATATGGGCGAGCGCCAATTTCTCCACTTGATATTTTTTTCGTAATTATATATTCTTTATCGACCCATATATTTGTTTTTTATTGGAGGTACTTCATAAAACTAGATTTTTTTTCTGAATGATATGGAAAATTTAGAGGCAGCGTTGTGTTTTGCCCGTTGCATCGAAAGATATGGACCGATCTTGCAGATTATCAATAAAAAAATCTTCGAAACGTTTGTCTGATCGAATGGCGTATTTAAATTTTCTCTATCTCATCTAGCGCCTTGGTAAAGTTTATTTCATACGGTATGCATAAGGACAGAATATATACACTTTATGGGGTCGGAAATGGATGTTGTAGAAGTAACAAACGAAATGACAGACTTAAATATACCCTTTTTCCACGTTTGGTGAAGGGTACTAAATACCGGCATATTAGTATTTTAAAGAAAGCCAAATTAGGCTGATGAAGTTACAATTACATTAGAGTGACTCTTTCAACGGTCACTTTAGTTCAATCGTAACTTCATTAGCCTAATTTGGTTTTCTTTAAAATAAGGCTTGTTCCTGTAGAAATCACTTAAATCATTGATCTTTCATTAAAATAATGGCATTCTATTCGTTTTAGCTTATTTAATGTAATAAGTAAACAAATCGAGTTTCGAGTAACTTTAAAATTGCGTTTAAAATTAAGTGCAAGAAAGTATTTGCAAAATGGTTCACAATTTTGAAAAATTGCTTGATTAAGTTCGCCGAGTCCTAACGTTGACGAAAAACATTATTAGCCTATCTGTATTTTATTTTTTAAAACTTAAAAATTTATCCACGTCTTTTTTGACATTAGAATACTTTTATTCCAGACGTATATTAGTTCTGAAATACCCTAAAAATTTGAATTTCTATTTTCGAACAGATTTTTTCTGTGGTTATTAAAAAGCTCGAACCAAAATGGTATCTATCCATTGCAAGTTTAATTAATTAAACAGCGCCAAAAACGCCTCTAATGCATTTTACATCACTTCCTAATTTCAGACAGCCCTGATCTTTTATTAACTGAAAATAGCAGCTCTTTCGAGTAATATTGAGTATCGGTTATTGAAAGAACTCTTATAAAAATTAATTTATATAAATAAAAATCATATGATTGTTATTGCTAACATTATAACTTGAGAACGGCTTAACTGATTTAGCTAATAAAAAAATATTTATTAGTTTTTATTTACAAACAGATGAAAGTTGTAATTAACATACGCCCTTAGATTGGTCAAGAAGGAAATGGCGTCAAAGTACAAGGCAACAAAATTCCATAGTGCTTATAAAACTATACACAGGTATAATAAATTGTGTTCGATAGATAGCGCTGTTGCTATGATCATAGCAACAGCGCGATTAAAGTACACTTTCGATTTTAAATATTGCTTCTGTCTTTTTTAGGCACTACAAAAAATTATTTATTTAATAAGTATAATATTGCGTGATATCCTCAAGTACATCGTTTTTTCTTTAAAAATTTCCATTGTTAAGGATTTATTTTGTTATTGTTATAATGAACTTGTAAAGTAATTATGCACTGCAATGCTATTATATGTCTTGTTAACCTTTTAACACATACCAAATCCCCCCAAAGTCAATGTTATATTTGCTTTCCTCTCTCTTCCTCTATATTCGTGGCGCGAACGTTAAATAAACTCATTACAAGTTTTAAGGATAATAAACCCTTTTTTGTCTTTTTTGTTGTTATTATTAATGCTACTAAAATGCTTTAATGTTTTACAAGTTTGTGTTGAATACAACGTGTAATATCCGATGTTTCCTGAGAAAAGAATCCTTTTCTTATGGAGGCATATGCACGCACATATAAAAAATATATAAAAAATTTATGTAACACATGCGTGTGTGCAGTATTTTAAAAAAAAGTATTGCATAGAAATATTTTCGTTTGGTACAGATACTTTCATTTTTGGTAACAAATGGCAGAAACTTTCTTCTTATTTTACCTTTTTGTTCTTTTTCTGTTTCCATACATCTTGTTTTTTTTTCCTAGCAGAACAAAGATGCTGGCTGACTAGCTTGTATTTCTTAACTGTCTTACGTAGTGAGTTACAAACTCTGAACACAAAAGATGTAATTACACGCTTCATTGTTACATTTCATTGAAAATCAGAAGATGAATGTTAACGTTAAGAGTGTGAGAGTGTGAAATAACACCCGCTACCTTTACCAGCTTTTGCTACTTTTTAGAAAATTTTATACTTTTTCGTTACGACATTGTTACTGTAGACATAGTTCTTGGATAATATTGTTGTTTTGGATTCCCAATTAGCATCATTCATATTAGATTTCATAAATACCCTACCTATTATTAAATGTTGTTCGTATGTGTGTATGTGCCTATACGGTAGCTTGGGTACTTGGCTTTAAAAAAATTTTGATTTTTTCTCATTTTTGTTTCCGTCCTCTTTGTATTTTCCTTGTTTTAAGAATCATGTTTAATAGAGTAATAAAGTGTTCTTGTTCTACAATTTGCCAAGAGTTACGTATCATATTTTTATTTTGTTTTTGCGCTTAATAGGATATTTCATCATTATTTTAATATTTTTCTAAATAAATGAAATATTAATAAAATATTGTATTTCAATTTTCATTATCTTATTTTTGGGCAAATTAATACAAAGTGGTATAAATTTTTAAGGTTTTCTATAAATATAAAAAAAAACAGTAACGGGGTCATTTTTGTACATGAAATATTTTCTGAAAATGTTGATTTTCTTGTAGATAGTAATCGACATGGAATACAAAACACCTATATTTGGAATTTTGATTTGTCTGTCTGTACGTCTGTCTGTTTGTGTTTACATCACGTAAAAACCGCTGGATGGATTTAAATAAAATTTTATGTGGAAGTCCCTTAGAATCATGGTTCAAATATAGGACAATTTTTTTTTTCATAAAAATATGTCATTTCGTAGAAAAACTAGAGATACAAATGTAAAAGCACCCAATTTTACCGGTATAATGGTACTGGAGCAGTTGTCAGAACATTTTACTTTTGTAGATCGGAGGTTTTTAACACTGTTTACAGAGCTCTACAACAAATGTTTAAAAACATATTTTAGACAATTTTAATTTTAGGAAAATTAAAAATGATACCCGGACGAATACGTGGACACTTCTAGTATTTAAATAAAATCGGTAGATAGAAATACATAGATGCTTTTATATTTTATCTTAGTTTTCCTAAACATAAATTTTAAGTATTTGTTCATTTCAACATTTTGAACTGATGATGCATATCCGCGCCAGAAAAAGTATTTTTTTACTGAGAGCTTGTTTCAATATAATTTCAAATAAGCCATTGTTTTTCAGTTTTTGGAGAGAGAACAGTAAAATTAAAATACTAGCAGAATTAAAAGAGCTTTCTAGTCCGCTACAACCTTCGACAGCATTCTTCGTACTAATATACTAATAATTATCAATTGTACATTTTTCTATTTATACAATCGTCAAGAATATATAGAACATGGGAAATTTTCAGAATTTTTTTTCTCTACAGAGTCGTAATTTTAAATTATTATTATCAGACGACAAGGAAATATTTACATACACTAGCCAAAGTATTGAAAAAACAATAGTTATTTTTCAAAAAATAGTTCAAATAAAAACAGTATTAAATCATAATTCAATATAATTATATACTTAATCATTTAAGGTCGATTCATGATTCACGTTCTCGAAATAAATGAAATTAGTTTAACTAGGGATCAACTAAAACTATTTAACTTTTTTTAGTCGAGAAGAAAGTCACTCCCTATTCACAGGATCGTGTTGTAAATAAAGGAACTCCAAAAACTAATTTAATGTATAGAGGGCAACACATTAAAAGTTTAAAAACCGTATTCACTTAATACTTGAGGGAAAGCTGCAATAAGAGAACCAAAAGCCAAACCAGTTATTTTAGTTGAACTTATTGAAGACCAACAATGCCCACGACTTCGTCTGCATGTTATTTTTAATAAGAACATTTGCGGCCCATTACCGTCTTCAAATAGTTTTAGAAACTGCCCAACTTGTATCGACCGTTTTAGCAGATGGCCACAGCGGTACCCCTAACCGATATTACAGCTCAAAATGTTACAGACCACTGCGCCTAACCACAGATTTGGGGAGACAGTTTGAGTCGTCCGTTTTCAGAGAGCTTACTAATCTATTGGGCGTTAAACATCTGAAAACTACTGCGTATCACCACAGGCGAACGGCATAATTGAACGCTGGCACCGCACATTGAAATCTGCAATAAAATGCATCGAGACAAATGACTGGAGTGCAGCACTTCCGCGATCCACGATTAAGAGTGACATTGGCTTGAGTCCAGCCGATATGGTTTTCGGTTCATCGTTGCGAATTCCTGGGGCATTTTTCGTACCAACAAAAGCAAACGCCAATGAGCGCGAATTCGTACAGACGCTTCGGAGAGCTATTTCTCAACTTCCAACACCCAAGCCAGTCCGTCGCGGAGTTGAACAAAGCTTTGTACAGCCAGCATTGAATTATTGTAAGTATGTTTTCGTAAGAGTGGATCATGTTCGAACACCATTGGAGCCCAGTTACGAGGGACCTTACGAGGTAGCGGCCAAGCGGGACAAATATTTTATCGTGAAAACCAATCAACGAGATGCTAAAATTTTAATCGACAGATTGAAGGCAGCTTACATATTTAGTCCGGAATCTGTACCAGGTGAAGCACCACCAGTGGGAGACGAAAACAGTCCCGCAGTTATAGAAAACGTCAGTCCAGACTAGGTAACAGTCGAAGCACCTCCTGTTGCAGACCATAGAAGTCCTGAAGTTGCAGAAAACGTTTTACCCGCTACATCCCAAAACAGAAACCTAGTCAAACTTCATCAGGATGACGTGTCATGATTCCTTTTAGGTATCGTTAAAGCCTTAACTAGGAGGAGGGTATTGTGGTGACTCTACATCATTGTTACAAGTGTACAACATTGTAACTACTAACTACTAGTTACATTTTTTTGTATTCGTTCGTTTTGATTAAAAGGAAGTAAAACACATGTAGTCAACCTCTTGTACGATCGACAGTCTTCTAGAAAATTCCTTTTTTTGCATTTTTATTTGTCATTGATTACCATTAATAAATATTTAATTTAGTTTTAAAATTAAATAAATTTGGTTTTATTGATCACACACCCCCACAGTCTTATAAAGGCACTTTAGTACAGCTTCAAGTATATTATTCACTATTTTACTTTGTAGATGATTAAATACTGTAGAGTGATATCAAATAGTAAGTAGAGAACTGTGATACACAATAGCAAAAGTTGTTTAAAAATAAAAAACTAGGCTAATAAACCAATTACATGCTTGTTGTAGACTTATACCATTTAAAATATTTTGCTGTAACTAAATAATATCTTAAGGTTCGCCTTGTTATGTATTAAGTCTTAGGCTGTACTTATTTTTTCCAATAGAGATTGTAGTATCAACGTGATGTACTTTCTCCTTATCGGCCAAAATGAACCCTGTTCTATTCCTATAAAAAATGTATTAACCTTTGGTTGAAGTTTTGCAGATACGAATGAACATTAATAGCAAACATTGTTTTCACCTGATTTAAATATATACTATTTGTTTATTCTCTTATATATAGTGTTTGAATTAGTTTTCGAGTTAAGTATATTATAGAGATGGAAATACGATTTCTTCAGCATTGTTTGTACATAATTATTTACTTGACAGCTTTTAGTCGTGAACATCATCTATCTAATATAAAGTTTATGTTCTTAAACGTTAATTTCTTAAATGTTTTTAATTATGTTTTTTTCGATCAAATTATTTTCTAGCTGCGCATTTTCGTACCTAAAGATGAAGTTAAAAAAACAAGTTTCATTGAGCCAATTAATTGCTTTTAATTAAAAGTAAGACAAGCAAATGTTTTAACGTATTACATTACTAATACTGTTTTTGTTTTTATTATTACTAAGATTGTTCTTGTTGTTGTTATTTTACGTATGTAGATCTCTAACTGGTTTCATGTTATCATAAATTATTTAAGCACGGATTCGTCACGCCTACTCATTTAACGCCATTGCTACGAGTATGATATTTTTACTTAATAAAATGCCTAAACTCTTCCTCAGTTGTTCATTCACTTATTCATACATTCCAGGCAATTTCTGCTACCGCTGCTGCTGATGTTGGTTTCGTTCTGATGCCGTGTCGCTTATTTTTCTTATTGCCAGCAACGTACACACAATTATTTTATACACTCGGAATACAATTACGTGCATTTATTTTAATTTTTTGTTCTCCGACAATTTTTTATTTATTTTTTTATTTTATATATATTTTTTTATTTCAGACAAGCCCCTGTTTTTATTATCACAAGTATAAAATCTTATTTTGCAGTGCGTTTTTAATTGCTTTTTTCACAGTTTACGGAATAAATTAAAAAAAAATCTAAAAATAGGATTTATTTTTCCACAACCTGACACAAAAATTTAATTACATGCAGAGACTTAAAGGTATAAATTTTTTTTAGTATAGAATGCGCAAATCTAGGTATAAAAATTCCTAAGAAAATTCATAAATTTTTTACATGCAACTAATTCCTTAAAAAAAGCGGAGTTTTTTATGCAAAATCTCGTGAAGCTAAATAGATAAAAAAGATTTAGCCTTATTATTGAATGTTTATTTTTCTAAGGTTTTATGTTTAGTATAATCATTTTTCCAGCCCTTGAATACCTTAATAAACTGTTTTACAACAAACCTACATAAAAGTACCAGAAATAGATTTTTGTGTAAGCAATTTTTTTCTTGTTGGTAAAAGGCACAATATATAGTTAAGTAATGTGGGGGCCTTAAGGCGGAAACACCCATTACAACAAAATTTATTACACGCTTTTAATTGGCTGTCTTATTCACAAAAAAAATCGAATTTCTTTAAAAATAAACCTAAAATCTAGTAAAACAAGTTTTCCTCTCTCCTTGCAATACAAATTGAAATATTTTAAAGTTTTTTTTTCGTTTTTGTTTTGTAACAACTTCTTTAGAAGATGGTTAATTTCCAATAGAAATTAAAAAATTTGTTTTTATTATTTGGCAGAAAAGAAAAATTATAAAATTTGGTTTCTGCCGCAGGAAATAATGCAGTAAAATAATTGCCAAGCAGACTTTAGACTGCAGGATTAAGAACAGTTTGTATTTTTGTTTATAAATATAATTTTTTGAGCAAAATTGAAAGATGGCTTAAAAATTATTAAACTGTTAACTAGATAGTAATTAACAAAGGAAAAATAAATGTAATTTTGGCAATTTTTGCCATTACGTATTAAAGTTAGACTAAGATTTGCAACATGGCGCTGGCTATAGCTAGGCGAGAAGAGACGAGAAGGGATAATACACTTTAAACAATTTTCCACTCCACTAACTTCTGGTTTTAAATTCTTAAACTTTTTAGCGATTGATGCTGGATAAGTTGATTCCAATAGAATACCTAAAGATTTTTTATGTGTTCAACTTTTTTTGTTCAGTTACCTAAAAACAAACAAATTGGGTATAACATTGTGAATATTAAAAATTTTTGCAATTAGCTAAATTTCGCATCAACTAAAATGAATTAAGGCTTCAAAGCTATTGAACAAATTTCATAAAACACCCCACTTAACATATGACATCGTTGATTGCAAGCACTCTCTCATTACTATTATAAAGATGCATTACATGGTCAAAATTTTGAAGTATTTATGTTTATTAGTTTGAATATCAAAAGTAAGGTTATTAAAATGTAATCCTAAATTCTTTATTTTACGTCAAGTATATCCTGGTGCGATCTCCTAACGAATAACTATTTGTGCCAATGTAATGGCACAGTGTAAAGCTGGTGTAAGCATGAAAGCAGAATTTGAAATGGTATAACTCCACATGACGGTGTCCTGTATATAATTTCCCGTAATAGAATTTGCCTAGTCATCATACATACATATTGCACGTGTATAAAAATGTGTATAAAGGAGGCAAAGTCAAGAGATGAAGGATATTATATAAGGCGTCATAAAATACTCTAAAACTTAATAAATTAAATCTAACTACTGTTGTGGTAAAAAATCAATTTTAAATAAAATTTCATGACAAGAGTTCAAGCAGGATAAAAAACCGGTTTCTTTAAGAAATAGATATGGCAGTGTCCTTAAAAGCTAAAACTAATCAGTCGAAACAACTTTATATATTTATATTGTTCCATTATGATGGGCATTGTATTTCTAATCGAGAAAACGAAAATAATTCATGTAAATATAGGCTTGAGTAAAGTTTGAAAACTGATTTAAAGTTTCTTATTACCTTCAAATTAAATTTGATTAAAAAATCTTTTTTTAAATTTCTATAAGAAACGGTGTAAAATACACAAAATTTAAGAAAATAATTTTTGTTAGGTTGATTGTTTTTCCGACTATTGGGTTTGTGTTTTTTTTTATATATTGTTAACCCGTTAGACAGTTAAAACAGCAGCAGCTGTTGTCAAAATAAAAACAAGAACTCTATGTTTCGTTTGCTAATTTATGTATTTTGACAACAACAATATCGTGGCAGCCGTAATAACAGTTGCTGGGTTTTTAAATTATAAAGAAATTGAATTCAATAAATTCGTAAAACAAAAAAAAAAAAAAAAAAAAAAAAAAAACAAACAAAAAAAAACAACAACAGGAATATTACTGAATAAAGTTTTTCTTTAACATCTAAGTCCAACAAAAAGACAATTGTAAACCGGCCTAGAAACAAAAACAACTCAAAACTTTAAAGATGATTCTAAAAATATATAATTATTATCTTTTATTTTTTCTTTTGCAACACATGGTGTTGAAAAATAAATAAATGCGAAAAATGTTATATAGTAAAATTGCTTAAAGTGTTGACAAATTTATAATCATAAATAATTTTTTAAATTGCAAAACGAAAACATGTCTCCATAATTTGAGAAAAATACGATTTATGCTGGCAATGACTCTTTAATATTAAAGTAATGACAAATTTACAGAAAAAAATTGGGTTTAATTTTTATATCCTTCATCACAGACATAAAGAGTTAATATGTTTTAACCATGTTGATGTACTTTTTTGTTTAATTTAAAATTATTTTATTTCTTTTAAATAAAAATATATTGAAAGCATTGTTTTTTAACGTTTTTTTTAGTTCTTACCTCACAATTTAATAAGAAAGATAAATACATAAATAAAATACGCCAATAGTTAAGTTTCGTTTTCTTTGAATTATAGGAAAATATAAAAGAGAAACTAAATTTGTTTCTTTATTTTCATTACTGCTTTGTTATAAGAATTCAAAAGTTCTTTAGGATAATTTCAAAGCTTTTCATTTTCGCTTTTCATTAAATAAATTGTTGCTTTTTCACAATCGTTTTAGCTCACTCTTTGCAGTATTACCTAAAGACTTTTTGGTTAAATGCTAAAAATGTGAACTTGTGTTGCAGCCACCTTAAAGAAGATTTATTTACTTAAATTCACATTCAACAAACGTCGTATTTTAGCTCTAACATGCTTTCAATGAGAGCTTTTAGATTTCGTATGCAACATAACAGTAATTCTTTTTCATACAAACCTCTTTTTCAGTTGCGAATAAACAGATTTATAGCCACAACATAGACGACTTAGATGGACACTATTGCAATCAATGTATTGGTATTGGTAAGCGAATACATTGTTGTTGTGCTAACGATACAGATAGAAAATCATTAATTAACTGAAAAAATCTAATGTAATTTTTTATAAAAAAAAGAACATAAATCAAAAAAAAAAAAAATAATAATAATAATAATAATAATAAAATTCTCTATGAAAACCCGACAATAGTTCCCAAAGGCTAAAAAATTAGATTTGTTGAAATTTTTTAAACAAATAATAGAATAAGTCAAAAATTATGGGGTATCTCAATTGACATCTCAATTTGTAAGAATTTGGAAGCGGAAGACTTGCTTGAGAGGATTATAAAAGTGTTCCTACACAAAAACATAAAATAATATCATATTGAAGAGAAAGTTAGGATTTATATGAAAGAATAATTTAATCTGATGCATCTTATCTTAAAAAAGATCGTTTCTAAAATTATAAATACATTTACATATATATAATACATACATAATAAGCATCAAAATGGTTTATTGCAAAATTTATTTAAAAAAATGTAAAACTCGTAAAAAAACTCTTCTTAATTTGATTTTTGATTCGACTTTTACGGCCTTATGCATAACAAAAAGTTAGCATGAGGTTGGCATAACTCCTGAAACTAAGAAGTGTCTTTGCAAGGCTCAGTTTGAAACTAAAAATAATCCTAGAATGTAGTTATGGGTCAATATAACTAATTACAATGATTTAAAGTGGCTGTCCCTACAGCAAAATACACTAAGACCATGATCAATTTCTGCACTCATGCCAAACTCATTCTAATTTTTTTTTTATGCACACGGTTGTTATTATTGATTAAAACAATTTAATCCTTTAGGGAAGTTTAATATTGCACTCTCGAAACTAAAACTCTTATTTCTTTAACCCGCGAGCAAAGATCGCGAAATCCTTTTTAATTATTAAAATAAAACTCGCTTCAACCTTCGAATTTAATTTGAGCACTTTAATAAAAGCATCTAGTCAAAACTGGTTTATGCCCTTCAACCCAAAAAATTATGCTGTTGTGTTAGTTACTAGAGAGGAGAACACACGAATTTTATTAGGCGGTCTGCAAAAAAATTTAATTATCGAATTTTAAAATCAAACCATCTGGATAATAATACCATTCATTTAATAGCATAAAGAGAAAGGATATATTATATGGAAAAACTACCATCCCTAATAAAGTCTTGTTTAGTTTTTGCTACGAAAAATATTTCCAAATGCATGTACCCTCGTATTAATTCCACTGTATGATGACCATTTGAAAAAAAAAAAAGGCAAAGATTGTGTGCGTGTGTGTTACTAATCTACTTGGCGCTAAAAATTTGCTGCAGTTTAGAACGCCATCAGACAAAAAAAAGAAGGGTGATAACATTTGGCGGTATTACAATTTTTCTATTATTCAAATTTCGTGCAAACACCTCGACTTGCATACTTTGCTTAAAACCGCATTTATCATACACTTGCTATTTAAAACTTATATCATTTAAGTAAAAACCTTTACTGCATGCATCCTCAGACAAGAGTGCATAGCTCTTAATCATATCGAAAAAGGGGGCCTGGAGGGTCAATACATTTCAAATAATGTAAAACTAGATTTGCTATTCATGATTGTATATTTGAGCACTTCTCTAACTTACTGGATGTTTGCCTATAGTATATGACTTTTCGGTTTGTTCATTTTTGAATATTTCGTTCCTTTTTTTTTTTTTTTTTGCTCTTTACTACTGTCATGCTATTTTTGAGTGCAACAGAGATGGAAGTAAAGAAAGAAAATATTGCATATTAAGTTATTGTATATTAGGTGTTAAATCAGATAAATTTTCGCATAATACCGCATGCAGCACTTGGATTTAACAAAGATTAACAATGTATGCTCTAGCATCAGTATCAGTATCAACAACAGCAGCAGCAGCAGCGGCAACAGTAAAAGCAATAACTGCAACAACATTTATTCATTGGAGTTTGCCGACTATAATTTGGATGGTGCTGTTGTTGTGCAAGTATTTTATTTAAGTAGGTATAAAGTATGAGTAAGACAAAACCATCGGATGTATGCGTGCATGTGTATAAGAGTGTTCACACAATAGTTTTTGTTGTATTTATTTTATTTGCTTTTTTATATTTTGAAATTGTTCAGTATTTGTTTGATACGAGTATCGTTAGAGTAGTAGTGTTGTTAAGTTGGATGTAATATTTTCTTAATTTTTTTGTTGCTGTTTATTTAGTGTTTTTGCCTTAGGGTCTTGAATTTTGTGTGGAATTGTATTATAATGAAGTAAAAAGTGCTTCATTTAAAAATGTTTATCATAAGCGCTCAAAGTATTTTCCGCAAATAACCCATAGAAAGTTACATATAAGAATAAAAAATTTTGCTAAAGAAATAATAGAATAAGAACTAATGACAATGATAACGATATAATATTTGTCAAATATAACAAACGCAAATATTTTTTGATAAAGATTTTATTTAGTAGGTAGGTATATAATTAAATTTTAAGATGAGCAGATTACACGCAACAGATAATAAACATTGTTTGAATAATCATAATCTAAGAGCAACAATTTGTGATTTATTTATATTCTCGTTGAATTAAAAGAAAAACCCTCAAACATTATTTTTTTCTGATTTTCTTTTTGATCCTAAATTCTCCCTGAAATTCACACAAGGTTGATCGCGGTTTATTGTTTCCTGGTTTGAGATGTTGAGCGTCCGATATATTTCTCTTCAAGATCCCTCACTTTATGTTTTACTGAAGCTTAAATTTACGACCTTTAACGTGGTTATGATATTAAGGAAACTGGTAGCGTACAGGAAATGTGATCATTGTTTCCAGTTTTTGGGTGGTTGCAAACGGAAGGACGGCAGTTAGTGGTATTTAACTTTTCAACATGTGGAATAGACTTGATCCTTACAGCCATTAAGATAAAGTTATTATTTATTCACCGCTAAACATACAATAGTTGCATTGTTTTGTGAGCGTCATTAAATGAGAAGCGTTAAATTAACTAAAGGTATATTATATATATATTATAACATTTGACATTTTTAAAACCTAAATATCGTTTTCGATTTGCTCATACTTCGAAGACAACAAATAAGTTTTTCATATCGTCTTCCCGACTACTTTACTGAACTTTGCAACGCTTCATTGTTCGTTCTGTTAAGAAAGTAATTGTAAATTAAAGTTTTTGTCTCCCAATGGTTTAATATTCCAACATTTGTAAATATTTTGTCTAGGCTCTTTGCTAAGATATGATTTAATGTTTAATACCCTCAATATATTTGCTGTTTTTTCTATTTATTTGTAGTTGTTGTTGTTTTGTTGGCTATCTATAGATGTGCAATGTCTATGTGCCAGAGAAATATACATATTTCTGTTGCAATATCATGCTGATATGGACTTTTGTAAGAGTTTTTTGTTTGTTGACTCCACTCAAACTTTTTTTTGGAATTTATGTAAATATCAAACAAAATTCTAACAATAAAGAGGAGGTATTAATTTTTTGGCAATTTATTGAAAGTTTAAGCCTATTATAAGTATTTTCCATGGATAAGTTACTTTGAATGAAAAAATTTAAATAAAAAGAGAGGCAATTTTTGAAATAATTTATACACTTTATTAAGTAAATGTTTTTTGAAAAATTAAAAACATAGTTTTTTCGTATTTTATTTATTATAAAATTATTATTATTGAGTTTAGATTTTAATCTTATAAACTTTAGTTTTTGTCTGCTGCAAAGCAAACAAAGTCAGGGTAATTTTTCATGTGAAAAAAGTTTTTGCTTCGTTTACATGTGTAGTTGTTGTTGTGGGTAATCTCAACTATAAATTTTAAAAAATTTCACTATTTATTTTTATATTTATAAATAAAAAACAATGACTGGATGAATTGTATAAAAATTGTCATTGTTGTTTTTGTTTATTGCGAATGAATGAGTTTCATTTATGAAACAAACA
This sequence comes from Cistogaster globosa, assembly GCA_937654795.1. Classification (NCBI taxonomy): domain Eukaryota; kingdom Metazoa; phylum Arthropoda; class Insecta; order Diptera; family Tachinidae; genus Cistogaster; species Cistogaster globosa. The sequence goes on from OW569403.1 coordinate 81,652,483, forward strand.
ACAAAGGCAGCAAAAAAATGAAATAAATGCTGACCATCGTTGGAAAAATTTATTATGACAAGTTGCTCTGGCACTTTTTTTCTTTTCTTTCTCTAATAAAAAAGATAGTATAATATTTGTCTCTTGCCGACATTGTGATTCTGTTTTTTCAATAATACGATTTTATCCACACAAATAACCATTTAGCAGGTGCGGCTGCAAGTGCAAGAAAAAAGGCAAATTTCCCTTTTATTCTAACATAAAGTTATTAAAATGTTTTTAACATTTTTGGAAAAGATTTCCTACCTTAAAACTGCAGCCTTTATCCTGCATACATGTGTTTGTAGTTAACATAGATATAAAAAATGAGTTAGCATATGTAAATTATTGTTTATTTAACAAGTTGTGATGTAAACAATACATTTTATTTTTCCTGCTTTTTAGATTTGGCCAAATTTACCCTAATTTTATATAAGTTTATGAATAAAAATACTTTTTATATAACGTATAGGTATAAAATAGTAATTTTAATACTAAATAATCAAATAAACAATAGAGTAATTTTAATTTGAAAAGGAATAAGTTCGCAAAAAAATTGGCAGATTATTTCGGCTTTTCCTAAAAATCTCATTAAACAAATTTTAATTTTCGTATTTATTGTAAAATTTTATTTTCATTAAATAGTTTCATGACATATTTTTAAATTTTACTACATGCTTGAGTATATAAAATCTCAACATGTTTCTTGTTATATATATACTTTATATATATACTTTAATAGAATTTTTATAAAATTTTTAACCATATCATTAGTATGATATATTCAGTGGGTTTTCCACGCTCTTACTTCGAATTTGTTTACTATTTAACATGCTTTTAAGCTCCTTTGGGTTGATAAATAATTCTGCCGGTTTTAAAAAATATATTTTGAAACAATAATTACACATATAGGATCTTAAGAAATAAGATTATAAAAGAAATAAAAGATTTAACTCCAAAAGCAAAAATACAGGCAATTTTTCTCTACACTTTCCTTTTGAATTAAATCTGTTAGCTATTGGTTAAATTGCATCTTTAATTGCTAGATTTAAAAAAAGTCTAAAAACCTAAATAATTATCGTTTGTATTTGAAAGTTTCTTATAAAATGTTGTACAATTTAAAAAAAACGAGTCTTTTATAGAATTTTTAAAAACTTTTTTTCAAGTGACTCAGCCAATTTAAATTAAATGTGCTAAAGGAAGTTGCAACATTGAATAATTAACGGATGTTTCAAATTTTCTAAGCCGTTATTTTTAACTAAAGATTTTCAGTCGCTTATTATATCAAAAAGAAAATAACATTTATATCTTTGATTATCATAACTAGAGTGAGAAAATGGGGTATGGCTTGTACTAATGCGGATGCAAAAGAGGAAACTGTTTTATTAAGGTCTAGGGAGCAATACCCTCTTAAGACTCAAAAATTTAAATATAGAAATATTAATTTATTACAAATGTTGTGTGATTACCAAAAAGGAAAGTTCTCATGCTCGTACATTTTGTGTGTAGCATACCGAAATAACGCGGCGGCAATGCAGCGGCAACTCTGCAATCGGAAAATCCAATTTTGACAAGGCGTTTAATAATAATTTCAAATAAATATAGGCTCAAATAATTTATTTTAAATTTTTATATAAAATTTTAATTTACATGACACAAATTTAATTGTTATTCATATTAAAACTAATAGGAAATAATCGAATAAAAATTTATTTTTGGCTTTAAGTTTAATTTTTATTTTCTAAAAACATTTTTTCAGAACGAAAGGCAAGTTACAAAGAGAACAGTGAAGAACCGTGTGTGTCCACTTCATTTAACCAAATAAAAATTGATACACATAAAAATCCTCGTATTCTTATTTACAAAATTAGTTGATTAAATGGATGATGTTTACAATATACACAACTTAAGATAGATAGATAGATAAATAGATAGATAGATAGATAGATAGATAGATAGATAAAAAGATAGATAGATACGAAGAATGCTGATGAAGGATATAGCGGTCCAAAAAATGCAGCATTACATTCTGCCGGTGTGTATATATTTCATTTTTTGTTTTGTTTTTTTTAGGTTTTTAGAAATTAAATTGAACTTATTAAGACCAAAAATAACTATTAACTCATTTATATCCAAAGTTCAAATCCTAATTAAAAAAAATTAAATTATCAGAGAAATTATATTTATTTTTTAATCAACCTGTATTTATCGTTTTGACATAGCGTTGGCACTTTTGTTTAAGTATGGCATTTCAGCGTAAAAGCTATGCGGAAGAAAACGTTCCGTTTTCCGCTTTTTTTAGGTATTCCTGTTAGCAAGTTTTACTGGTTTTTGGTGCCATTATCTGCATGTAAAGTAAATCTTGTAAGTCTTAATAAAGGGAAATTTTGGAAAATTAGAACTAAAGGATGTTATTATAAGAAAAAAAAATAATAATTTGCTGAAAGCAAAATAAAGATAAATAATAAAATAAAAAAACCTAACATATCGTCGCCAGTAGGAAAATTAAACAAAATTTATTACTTATAAAATTACTTACTGAAAAGCAAGCTAGTGTTAGCTTATATTTACGAAACTTTTTCTTGCCATTTTTTCAGACAGTGAAAGTATTCATATTCAAATTAAAATTTTAATATTCGTTTTATTATAACCATTTTCATTCGCGAAAAACACTGCTAAGCTTAACGATGCCACCGTGCACTGTGAACAATAGTTTTAAAAAAATTTTCCCTTGAGCTTCTTCTTGTACAGCTTTTTAATTTTTTTCACAAAAAACACTTTATTTTCCATGTTTTTTTTTTTTAATATTTGTAAATGGCTATTTGTTATTACAACTATTTTCACTATAACTTCTAGTAGCTCTCAATTCAAGTTGTCACCTTAAATCATTTTTTTATTTAGCGCTTAATTCTGTTTTATGTTTTTTTTATTCGTACTATGTTTAGTTTTTGAAGACAACAGTGAATATTTTTGTGTACAATTTTTTGCCCAGCAGTTCATTTAATTTCTCTGCAGTTAGAACCTTAGCAACGCGTCCAATCATAAATAATGATCCTGTTTTCGCGAAACTGTTAGAGTGGCTAGATGGTAAATTATTTCTGAACACTGTAATCGAAATACTCTAAAATCGTTACGATACTTTCAATAAGGAATAAGGGTTCTGTCTAAGCAACAATTCAAGTATTAATATGCATAAATGAAATTACCAGTCTATTAATATTACTAGTATATTCGAATACGCTTTTAAAAATAAGCCTTTTTGCTACCTAAATCAATTAAAATCTAGTCTATATTCAATGTCTTAATTTTAAATCCTTCTGCATATTCAATAATACAGTTTTCAAGTTCTAATAAAAAGTCAAACTGAACTTATTAGGAGACCATATTGTTCCTTAAAAAACAAATGATTTTAAATTTCAAATTTTCTTTTAACAAAATGTATGCTGAAAAATTTAAATAAAATAATTTATTTAAAAATACAGGTTTTTGTTTAGAAAAAAATACACTTCTAACCATTCAGTGTTCACATAGCTTGCATATAAATACCAAAATTTCTTGTACAAATAAATCTTAATGCCGCACTGTTAACGAAGATCTTTATTAACATTGCTAAGTAAATGTCTGCTAAAGTGTGCGACTATTACAATAAAAGAGATATAATTAAATATTGTTTTATAGATGCTGCTGATCATGGCCATAATCAAGCTACTTTATAAAATGCTTTGCTATAACTGCTTGGGTGGTCAGAGCCAACATTTTTTTACTTTTGCTTGGCTCTTAGTTAATGTAATTATAAGTAAATTGTTGTGCATGTAAAATGGTTATAAAGTATTAATTTTTCTGCATTATTTAAAATCTGCAAAATGTATTAAATTTGTTTATGAAATTTTTTTAAAAGATTTTTTTAAAACCATACATTTAACACGCCATTCTCTTGAAAATATTTAATTTTATTTTATTTATTTCATAATTATTATTTAATTAAAAGTCACGTACATTTCAATCTGTTTTGCACTAGTACAATTATTATTTGAAGCCTTTTTATGGCAATTAACTTTCAACCTAAGTTTCAGTTTCAATTTCACTTAAAACAAATAATTGTTACACAAACATGAAAATTTCAAATAACATTTAACCTAAAAGGAATCATTATAAAACCGGCATTTTATATGCATTCAGTAACATCACCCTACTAAGTACCTCCGTACGTCAACAATTTCTACAATCAAAAATGGCAAAAGTTATGCTGTCGTTTTTGCTGTTGCTTTTGTTAGTGGTTTTACCTTTTACCGATCTCTAGCATTAAATACCGTGTTGTAATGTGTGGTAAAATGAGCTGAATGTTTTACCCTTTTATTTTTAAATGTTTAACTTTCGTGTTAAGAAAGTCTATCCGTGCCACAGAGCAACAGAGGAAAATAAGTTTAAAACGTACTTAAAATCAATTTACTTAATAACCCACAATTTAAGTGTGCGCGCATTCGCATTACTCTTACGGTTTCAAACGATAATGTAAAACGAAATAAGCAGGTCCTTAAACGAATAAAATCTTTTTCCTATTATTTATAAAAAGTAAATTTTCTCTAAACCTATTACATTGTTCTGTACTTTCTGCATTACTATTAAATAATTAAAAGAGTTTAGCAAATTGTACTTTCAGTATTATTCTCTAGATTTATGTCGATTTTACTCAAAGATGGTAGCTTACAAATTTTGAAGACAGGTCCAACTAAGAAGTAACGCAATGCTGTTAAATTTTTTAATTGCCATATTTCGTTAATGCCTAAAAACATTCTTCGACTACCAATATTTTCATTTTATAAGCAAACTAGGGTCTATTAGGAACAACATAAATCACACGATGTCATGATGTTGCTGAAGCTCTTGAATGTAGTTACAAAAATGACAACGTTAAGTTTACGTACTTCACTTCTTACCGCAACAACACCTTTCTGAATTAAAACGAAACCTGCATTTTCCTGTAGTATAAAATATAAATTTTTAAGATTGAAAACTGGTGATCTTTTGAACCTTCGGCCGAAGAAGTAAATCTTAAAGTGAGAAGATAGATTAAGGTAATCATAAAAAAGAGTTTTCAAGTGGACTTCAGATAAAAAAATACCAAATAAAAACAATCAGAATTTTCTTTTTCGCAACAATAAATACATTCTTTAAACTTGCAGCGTTATTAACTGTATGTGGGCATTTTTGTAAATTATCTTTATAAAACAACAGCAAACTCTTTAACTTTAACACATACAATTTAATAAGCATGGTGATAAAAGAGCGGAAGGGCTCCCTTAATAATACCGACAAACTGGCGAATCAAAAGCAATTTATAACAAACTGGATTCAGCAGGCAACAATAGCAACTTTAACAAAAATCCCACAGCAAAGGCTCTTTTAATTTTACAGCAAAAACAAAATATGAAAATATAAAAACAAAAACAAGTAAGAGTAAAAGTACAACAAAAAAAACTAGAACCAAAACACGTGAATTATTTGAAGCATATGTTAAATTGCATGCAACATGCGAATAATCTCAACAATACAACAAGTATTTGTTAAAATAGTTGATGATGTTTTTGTGAATTTTTTATTTAATATTTTGTTTTTTTTTTTAATTCATGTATGAACTCAGGCACATGTAAATACCTTTTCAAGTATCATCGTTGTGTGTAAGTATTTAATGTGTGTGTGTTTTTTTTTTGCATGAGCTGCTGCTGTTCTTGTTGCTGGATGACAGTATAATTATGGTTGTTGCTTTTTTTATTTTTTGTACTTTTAAGTCTGGAGTATGTTGTTTACATACCCTTTAAATGTTTGAACAACACATAGTTATAGCGACAGCAACAACAAAATTTAGCGTAACGAGCAACATCACACAATTTTATTCAATGCTTTAAGGGCAATTATAGGCATGACATTTAAATATGTTTTTGTTTTTATGAAAATTTTGAATTAAAATTTTGAAACTAAAAGAGCAGAATAAGAATCAAGATTTTGTTAGTTGAAACAGTAGGACAGAAATTGCGTATAACCAATTTAAAGAAACAATAAGAAGTTATCTTTTGCTACAGAAAATCAATACTTCTGACTTCTGAAATAAAATTTATTTAAACTTAAGTAAAGGCAAAACGTTGTTTTCTTTTACAAGTCAAGTATCATCGAAAAAGTTATTTTACATAATTAAAACGTATTCCCCACTGTGTAAATAAATAAATTAAAGTAGGAGCTAAATTTTATTCTAGGGAATTTAATGGATTTCATTCAACTATACTTTAAAATAAAGTTGGAAATAGAAAAAACTGCAGGTATCGTGAATGATATTTAGTTGGAGCAAATTTTATTAACGTAATTATTCGGTGACTAAGCTGTTTTATTATTTAGTTAATTTAATGTAATCTAATGATCCCAGAAAGCTTGTTTTTGATACGCAATTGTTTTTACGTATAGTGAGACAGATTATAATGAATTTTCACAGTGTCAACTCTTTTTGCCATCCATCTCATAACCTTATTTCTTAGTTTCAGTACGATGCCCTTTATGACCCAATAATAAAAAATATTTTTTCACTAATGTAGCAGCCTTATACTATGTTTCCGCGGAGCCCAATACTCTTGCTTCGCTCTCTCATTCCTGATTCACAGCTCAATCATGTCTGAATCAACGTGCATCGCAATACAAAATATTGAGAGCGAAGCACGTTGTTTTGAGACGATTCAATTTCAATATATTTGCAAAGCATGAAAAATTTCTGTCTTCTCTAATTTTTGTTTCAAGTTTATCTGAACTACATAGCTGTATAAAATGTAAACAAAAAGAGTAAAACAATGTTAAAAGTAGAGTGTGTAAAATAAAAACCAAATAATTTAATTACATTTTAAAATGTAATAAAAAACAAACAACAAAATTGATACGATGAATAAAATTTTAGAACAAATTATTTGCATATTGTTTCAGTTTTTGTGCAGAAGTCAAATCGAAGCATGTGGTATGTGTCATGTAAATGGTATGCTTCGCGATCATGATTCAAAGAGCGAAGCAACTGGAAGCATACTATTAAAATTATTATCGCGCAACCAAATAAACAAAAAGAAAGCTGATTATCATAATGGGTAGTAGGGTACTCACATAAGCTGAGACATATCTAACGTTTTTGTTTTGAATTGAACTCTGAAAATGATAACTAAGATAAGTTTACAACGGTAGGTGCCATAGGGTTTTTAATAGGAATTGGACTCGGTTGTGCCAATTTAGTATTTTTTATTCTTAAAATATATATAAATTTTAAGCAGCGTTGATTATTTTAACGTATTTATAAATAACAACAATAATAATAACAATAATAATAATAATAATAATAATAATAATAATAATAATAATAAACAGTATAATATGTGCACTAAAACCCCAATTTGCGTCGTTAATGGGGACCGAGGACACCCGACACGAATCGAAACGAGGCAAATCGAATCACCTTTTTCTATATAAATGCACTGAAATTTAATTTATAGGACAAAATATTCAAAACAAAGAAAAAAATTTTTATTTTTAATAAAAATGTTTTTATTTATTTCATTTACTTTAAAAAATGTTTATAATTATTATAAAAAAACATAGGGAATTCCCATTATTTCACGCAATTTGGAAACTTTTTAACGCACAGGTGATGATCAATGTTGCTAGAAATGTTGTAAAAATTAAAAAAGACAGAAAATATGCTAATGCAGACACTACAAATACTGAAAATAGTAATCCACAATGCTACAGTAAGAAATTTAAACGTTTTTAGCGACGCAAATCGAAATCAAAAAGTCAAAAGATCAAAGTTTATTTTGAATTGCGCTTTTCCCTTTTTTACACATTAAATTAAATTATACAAAAATCTGTTAAAGAAATACTTATCATTAAATTAAATCGTCTCCCACCTAATTATACCACAGATGCACATAATATTTATAGCCATGAACACATTCTCAAATAATTTATAAGTAGTATTTTTCCCTGTCTTTCTTATAACGGTTTTTAAGTTTGTAATTCTTCTTCCTCAAAGCAAATTGTTTTTTGTTTTTAATAAGTCAACATAATCCCTAGATTAATTAAGTTATTTTTTTCCATACATGGTGATCTATAATAACAACAAAACAAACATATTAAAATGAAGATCTAGAAAAAAACATTTAAATTGTTTAACTGGCGCGCATGCCTCAAAAACAAATTTCAAACCGGTTACAAAAAATGCAGATCCTAAAGACAATTTTTCTCTTTAGAAATATTACCTACAAAAAACAAAAACAAAGTGGTGGCTGCCATAATGTCTTCATATCTTAATGGAAACCAAACTAAAAAGTAACACATACTAACAAAGCATGGATTAAGAGCAACAGCCAATGTAGAAATGCACTGTTTATGTGTGAGTGGATGACACTTTTAATAAAGAGAGGATGTATCAAGGAACTGATAATTGTTCTTGTAGATGGTACCACAGAGCCGGTGATGGTGGTTGTAGTTGTGACTTTAATGGCTTCTGAAATTAAAATTTGAATGGCTGACTTTATATTCTTAAAATCAGATAAAAAAAGAGTTCCTACAATGATTTATAACTAAATTAGAAAGCATCTAAACAGTCTTAGCGGAGATGCAAAGGTCATATGCATTTGTATTTAGTTCTCTATGTTGAATATGTTCAATATGTTGTTTTTACAAATATTGTTTCTTTATATATTGCCTTATAGCAAGAAGTTTCTTTTGCATTTTTCTAGATTAATTAGCTGATGCAGACACAAAAATTTCATATGTTGGTTTTCGCCCATTGCTATAAATACGTCTCTTTAAAGCAAGATATAAAGCCAACGCGATTTTAATAAAAATATATTATTTAATTATATCAAAAGCTACAAAATGACGCGCAGGTCGAAATTAAATTTTCAAGAAGATTTTCACCAGCTGTTGTCAATTGAGAACCTAAATAGTAACGAAATTTACAGGTTTATAATTTGTATTTCCTTTAGTTTTAAAACGAAATCTCATAAAATATGGAAATTCTCTAAGAAACCACAGCAATAAATTCACTATAAAAACATAATAAATGAAAAACGAAATTTTTTTTTACGGAATGAAACCAATATTAACTTTCAAAGTGAAATTTAAATTCATTCAAATTTTATTTGTTGCAGCTTTTTTATTTTGTACTTTGGTGTGACCAATGTTACCGTATTAAAATTAAGAAGAGGAGATTCTGCGTTTTTTTTAATAAACAAAATCGATCGGAATCTGAAGAAGGTAAATTGAATTCAATCGGAATCGTTATTACGGAATTAAAACCTTTCCGATCGGAAATGTGACACGCCTGAGTAGTTTAAAATTATGAATTTGATACTAGATTTAAAATAATGTTTTGTTTAGTTTATTGGAACAGCTTTATGCGATATTTTTGCAAAATACCCAAAATATTTGAAAACAAGTGGACTAATTAAAAACTTATAAAACTGATAATTTTGTTATTAATGGATGTCAGAGAAAGTAATACCCATGATATTATTCCTAAATTGGTTCTTTAAAAAAACTTGAAGCGCAAAATGAAACTATTTTAATATTTTAAAATTTATTTAAGTTTCCTTAAAATTTTGTTACTAGCGATTTTTAAATTTACTTACGTTTTGTATCCCTAGTTTAATTAATCTTATTGTTTACATTAATATATGCAATACTACCACTTTTAAATTAAAGAGTGGAGAGAGCAGAAGGTAAAGGAAATTCGATCATAAAAGTTAATACGGTATTAAAACCCTTACGATCGGAATGTGTTTTTGATTAGTTGTTGAAAAAATAACTTTGAGTTGATACTAATCGCAAAATATTAATAATATTATATAATATATATATATATATATATATATATATATATATATATATATATATATATGCATAAATTAAATTAAATTTTTTATGTAATATTAATAGTTTTTATTTTCATTTATTTTTTTTGTTACACATAATTTTAATGATTAATTCTTAATGGAAAATTTATTTAGATTCAATTTTTATTTTAAAGTAACAAATGATTTCTTGCCGAGTGAAGATCAACACTGACTTTATTTTATTTAATAAAGAGCTCCACAACTTCATAAGTATGCAAAAACAACAACAAATCCGAAACGAATGATGAGTATAAATGCAACTTAGCGTCTGCTACAATATTTATTTATTATTATTTTAGAGAAATTTTCGGAACTCATATTTCGTGTGAACAGAATGTTCAAAAAAATTCATTTTTATTGCGCGTGCAGCGCAATATATATATTGTATAATATATTTATAATTTATAATTATAATATATATATATGTAATTTATAATACAATATATTATATTATAGTATAATATAATATAATATAATATAATATAATATAATATAATATAATATAATATAATATAATATAATATAATATTACGAATTTTCATGAATTTTCGATCCAAAAGCAAATATAGATATGCAAAAGAAATTAATTATTATAAACGTCGAGCAAAAATAGTTAAGAAAACAGAGTTATCTGTTTGTTTATACTTTTAACGAAGTAACTAAAAATTAAAATATAGAAAAATTTAAATTTATATTAAAGTAAAAGCTAAATGTAATAGCGGCACTAATTTACGTATGTATTCATATTTCTTTTAGTGAACTTAATTTTTTCTTTAACCATTACAATCTGCCCTTTACGTAGTTTTCAATTTTACTACAACATATAATTTTGAAAAAATTGCAGATTTTATAAAAAAAAATACTAAAGAGAACAGCCATTAATCAAAAAAGTCTTTAATATAATGAGAATGAAATAATATTGCAAAAATCACTGGTGACCTTATAAAAGTTAAAAAGTTCTATATGACCATTAATAGTTAAAAAAGTAAACGTTTTCATTTTTTCTTTGTTAAACGATACATGAAATAAAAAACTGAAGAAGATCATCCAACCATTGACCAGGTTTCTGGCATGTTTGGTCAGTCATCGAAATTTAGTTTAAGTTTCTTACTTTTTTCCCCGTCTTTAAGCCAACAAATAATGCAAGTAATTGTACGTACCCTTTAGGGTTACTTATGCTATTATAAGCAAACGTTTAAAGCTTTTGTTATTTGCTGCTTTTGTAATGTAATAAATTGCTATAATTTTGTTAAAATGCAAAAAAAAAACTAAAAAGAATGAAAAAGAAGAATTACAATTTTTAAACTTATTATTTTTGATTTTTATAACCACAACTACTTGCTTCTAAAGTAAATTCAGTTCTTAAGAAAATTGAACAAAATTGAACTGTAATAGATATAATTTTTGTCTTCTAAACTTAAAAGGAAGCTTTAGAATATGTTAGTTTCGTCCCGCAATGAGATATAATCTTTAAGAAGTTAGGATTAAATATTGGAGAGTAAAAATTTTAAAATTTAATTTGGTTATGCCACATGCCATTGTCGAGAAGTTAATACATCTGCAGAGAGTGTAACAGTTTGCTGTGGATTTTTGAGTAGTGGAATTATAAACCTAATTTTCTAAGTGCTGCTGGAAAGGTCATCCGAATCAGCAACGAACGCTACAGAGCAATGGTTACGGAAGCTTTAAAAAAAGACAATATTTTATTTTGTAATATTAAATATCGACAAGTTAATAGGCGTTGGTCTTGATCTCTATTATTTAAAAAATATGTTTCTCATCATAGACGTTCTTTTCTATGATGTACAGGATGTTAAATTCATAACAACAGTGACCGATAGCGAGATATTCCAACATAAATCAAATCTAGCTGTTAGAAAACATCGGTATTTTTAAGCACTAACGCAAAAGTTTACAAATCCGTCTATATTCAGGCATGTCACAGAACTCAATTCCGATCGAAAGTGGTTTCAATTCCGTAAATTGCTTCTTCAGACAACTAAAAATGAAAAATTTCTTCGGAATGAAACCACTTTCAAATTTCAAAGTGGAGTTTAGTTTCTTTAAAATTTTGCTATTGCCGTTTCTTAAATTACTATTATGATGTATCCTACTTGTATTACCCTTGTTGTTTACTTTGGTGTGCAATATTGCCACATTTTAATTAAATAGTGGAGACTCAATACTTTTTGGAATAAACGAAATCAATCGGAATCTTAAAAAGGTAAAAAAAAATCGATCGGAATTGTTCACACGGAATTAAAACCATTCCGATCGGTATGTGTGACATGCCTGATAATTCGAAGATACAGCTACAGTATAATTTTAAAAACAACAAAAACTGAAATGAGAAAAAGCTATGACTACTTTCAAGTTTGCAGGTGTAGATACTTAATAATTTTTGTATTTTGTAATAAAAACATTTACTTAATTTTGATAGTTTTTTTATTATCTTCAATAATGTTCTTAAAAAAGGAAAAATATTTCTTGCTTGTGCCGAAAATTTGAATTTAAATAAAAATAACATTTACCATAGCGTTCGCCCATAAAATACTATAGACTTTACAGAAAACAAAGCTTCGGGATAGCTACACACAGAAGCGGTGCAATGTTGGTAGCATTACAAACAAACATTTAAAAGACCAGAATGCTTTCCGAGTTTTATATTTATCTTAAGAATATTTTAAGCATCTAATGTCCTAAAGAATGCATGTTAAAATTTATTTCTCTTTTAATTTTTTTTATACATTCGCTATATGAAAAATACATCTAAGGCTTTACCCCTGTATTTAATTGTTCGATGCTTTTTCATTGTTTTTCATAAGAAAGAACAACTTAAACAACAAAACCTATAACTTAACATTTAAATTCACATCATTTTCTCACTGATATCTATGCAGATTCCAACAAAATAAATAAGAATTTAAATCATAAATTAAATTATTTACGCTGATGTTAAAAAGGTTTTATAAATACATACATATGTATTTTATTAAGAAGTAACAAAAGGAAAATGTGGTATTTTCATCAGTTATTTTGTTTTTTTTTTTTTTTTTTTTGAATATGTGATATTTTCATGAAATTTTTTTTATTATTTTCCCGGTTCTTCGAACTCCTCTAGCACATGCTCTTGCAACATTCATTCAATCTTTGGGTCGATAGCTCAATATTCATGCTCATGTGTTGTTCATCTTCAAGTTCAGCTACATGAATAATTTTTCCCGTTTCTCCGTTTTATATTTTACAATATATTCATTTAAGCTTGTATAAGATTCATATTCCGATATAATTTATATACATATATTTATGAATGTCTAGAAGCATGAAATTGTGAATGTGTACATATCTCTATGTGCTGTAACATCCATTTTTCTTGTACACAAATTCTGTACGTTATATGAAAGTTACTTCTATGCAATAAAATTGTAATATAACACATTGGTCACGTAATTTCGTTTGTCTAAAGGATTTTAATGCCATTTATTTCAGTTGCGCTTCTTGCTCCTGTTTCATGCAATATTTATGTCCTTATTTTTGAATGGCTTCAGTTTGCTAGCTGTTAGGGTTACTTGTGATGAGGGAGTTTTACATGGTCATACGTTTGATTATGCGGTTGTAGTGCATCATCATTTTTGTGTGATTTTTGTTGTATCAACATTGATTTACGAGGTGGAAAATTACTTGCTCGGAAGTATTAACTTGTTTGTCAGGGATATTAAAAATTAAATTAAAAAAAATACATTAAATATAGCGAGGCAACGAAAATTTTTAAGTTTAAAAATGAGTTCTTAGGGTCCCGTACACAAAGTGTTACAATCTAAGTCTGTGTGTCTGTCTAACTCTTAAAAATATTACAGAAGATGTATTACTATAGCCGTTATAACAAAAAATACTAAAAATTAAGTGGTGTTCCGAAAGTAACGTATTGTTATTTTCTAACTGGGAGACATGACGAATTTGTAGTGTTAGTAACATTATGTGCGCTATAGCCACAAGTAGAAAAAAAACAACTTCAAATTAAAAAGTGTCCTAATATTACGTAAGACCCTAGTTTTTCAATCGCAGTAGCAAAAACGTAGAACTCGCACGGAGTATGTATAAAAAAGTTCACTTTAAAGAGGATTGTTAACAACAACTTTAAAAATTAAAGGGTGCTTCTAAAAGACTATGAATTCGGCGAATAAGACCTTCTCTCTTAAACATTTATAGGCAGTCGCTTGAAATTTAAATAGAGGATGACTGCTAGTCAACTATAAAAATAACAATATAATGAATTGAACGGTATCCTGATCATAACTTTATTATAACATATATAGCCTTATTAGTTTAAACCGTAATTGGCTGGGACTATAACGCAAGTTTAGTATTGCTAACTTGCTATAAATCAAGTAATAAAAAATTAAAATTAAAAGGTGTCCTAATAGTAACGTCATTAACACATGGCCTTATTTTCACTTTGTTTAAGGTATGTTTTGCGATGGCGGATGAAAGAAGTTAATAAAAATATATTAAAGGGTAAACTGTACATGGTACGGAACCTCTCGAGTGTGAATCAAACTCACACTTGGCGGACTTATTATTTTTTTGGCACCATTTCCATTTATTATTTGTTTTGTATTTTTTTTTTTTTTCAGAAGAAACCTATAACTTTGAACTCAAAAGCCTGAGGTTGTTGTTTCGATTAAATTATAATAACATTTATTTTGAAACATGACTACAAAACGCTTTACTTCTTAGTGATTCCTTTATAATTTCCTTTTAGGTACTAGAACACATTTAAGCGAAAATTATAGAGTGGTCATATGCAAATAAAAAGGTAATAAGTGGGTGTTTAATAACTAAGCTCTGGTTGTTTGGCTAGCTGAATAAATGTTTGGTTTGGTTTTGGCAAAAAGAAATTTCCCAACTAAATAAAAAAAATTTGTGCAAATAAATTGCCACTACTAGGAGGCTGAACATAAAATCTCATACGAAACACCAGCCGAAAAAAGGTATTATATGCCCAGCTTACGGCCAAACAATAAACAAAAAACGTTTACATTCACATACAACTTTTTTAAGGCCAAAATACACACAAAAAAAGAAAAAAATAAGTGAACGAAGGAAAAAAAGAAGGATGTTTAATTTGCGTGGCATTTGCAGCTGCCTGTGGCAAGAAAGATAACGACAATTTTACTCTTTAGTACAAAACATGCTGCAGCAGCAACAAAAACTTGAAACATGAATGAGATGTTTTTTACTGGGCTGAAGGTAAAATAAAAACAAATTAATAAGAATAAATTATATTTATAAAATTTATTTAGTATAAATTGTTTGGTGTGATTTTGTTGTTCTTGCTGGTTGAGGGCTGCGTTAATTATGAGATACAATTATATAAATATTTAAAAAGCTATTAAAATATTTTTATAATCTGAATTATATTTAAGTATTTTCCATAATAAAAACGAGTTATGTAGTAATTTAAAGTAAATGTTAATAAATAAAATAATACAATTTTGGAGTGAGCTCTACATAGGAAGTTTTGCTATTTAAATTGCTTTCTTTTATTACCTTTGGTCATTGTCGTTGTGACAAAAATTTTTTTCAAATTTCCTTTCGAAAATAGACCAGAATGAAAATGTGGCGTGAAGATGTTTTTAAATTTTCAAGATTTGTTTATTGCGCTTTCGCTGCTTAAATTAAACTCCTTAGTCCAGCTGAGGGCTTTTTTTCCAATAATAACAGAAAAACCAATTTAAAGTTCCACTCAGATTATAGTTTTGTATTTAAAGTTTCTTTTAAGTACTACGAAATATTCTCCGTTGTGGCCAACGCCAAAACATATTGTTATTGAATAAATTTTCTTAGTTATCTCATGGTTAATGTCAACTATAAGATATTTGGTAGGTGGAACTAAATGCGTTAAAGGCATTATCTTATATTTTTGGGCTTACCCTGGTTTATGTTTTAAGTAACACGAATCGAGCTATATATGGACCCAAACAATAGAATTTATTTTTGTAAGTGAAATTTTTGTTAAAATTTTGTGTAGATTCATATTCAAGTTTTTAAATACCACTTGGACGTGCCTCTTAGAGTATTAACTCAACCAAATAATTATGTTTATTAATTTACACTTGTGTTTTAAATAAACTGTCAGGAATTTATATTTTGTAGACTAATTGAAACTCAAACTTGCAATATACGATCTTGCACATACACCAACACGCACTCATATTAACATACCGAACAAACAATAAAACAATTACTGCAACAAATAACTAACTGTCAACTGGCACTAAATAAATTAACTTTTGTCGTACTATACAATTATTGTCAGGAAGCTTCGCATACAAAAATTGTCATTAACACAACGAAGATGCAAGAAGAAAGAGAAAAAACTAATTGCAAAAGTTAAGCATTCAATTGGAATACGTACATCTACAAACATATACCCATACAAAGTTTTCCCACATGAAGTATTGTCTTTATGCTACAGATTTTGGTACATCACCCAAAAATATATATATATATATATATATATATATAGGTTTTTGTCATTAAACCCAACACCCAAATTAAAGGAGCATATTTGTACAAACCTCAAGTATTACACATACAAGTACAAATATGCAATACTAAATCTACAAAATGTGAAAATTGTCATTTCTATTATATTCTACTACAGCCACAAAATTAATCGTAAAACAGGCTGACAATCAGAGGGGCGTTTGTTGATATTTATGTTAAAACATTGGCAAATATAACTTGTCATCACGTGCCACATTTGGTATGATAGGTAGAATAAAAATAATAACAGAACATAATTAAATGTATTGATGTCGAAAAAAAAAACAGAAACAAACATAACTACTTTTATAACTCTAACGACCTTAAAATATTTAGTTAAAATGATTTCAAATTACAAATAGAACTTGAAACAGAATTTAATTTTTTTCAAAGGTTTGAACTTGAGAAGCGAATGCATAGCCTCTACTACTCATCAGCCAATCTCGAACGCACGTGGTCCACTCTGCAACGACGACCGACCGAGGGTGATATAACTCTATTTCTGAGAGAATAAATGCTGTCATCAAGCGATTAGCCTGTAGACGATGGTAGCAGGACCACCAAGCAAGCTGGGGTACGATTGGATTATACTTCACTGTATCTGAAATCAAACATCAATTCCTAAAACGTGTATAAATAAAAATCGATTCCAAAACCCGACAATGGCTCTATGCAAATATAAATAATTAAGATTTGAAAAGATAACAGCGGAAAAATAATTGGAGAAGGACAAAATAAATTCAATGTTGTTTATTCTTAGCAAATGCTGCAATAAAATTGCAATGCTTTATATAATATGTATATGGCACGCTATAGCAACAAGTAGAAAAATAAAACCTTTAATTAAAGAGTCACATAACTATAGCTAAATATTTTTAGATAAAGTTACTCATATTTAAATTTAAAATAAATATTTAAAAAAGAATTGGCTTCAAAAGGAAATTGTATGCATCCATTTATAATTATAAACCCTACCAAACCTTTCTAAATTGTAGAGATTCTCTTCTTTTATACGATATTCTTCTTTGTTTCGCAGATAGAATATAAATTTAAAAACTTTCAAACAAAAAAACGCAAACCTTATGCTCTGAACACATTCGCCACAGCAGGCTACACGAACACACGGCAGCAAATGCTGCTAGCTACATTTGCCGCCATGTAGCCAGCTACAAAATTATTTTGAACGCAGCAGCTACATGATAAAAATATGATTATGGTGTATTGCAGTGATGTCACTTTAATATTTTTTAGCGTTTTTTTAAAAAATCAGTTCTGGTATTTGATTAAAAAAATATTTAGATTATTGTGTAAGAGGCTATTAGAAGACTAATGTGCTGTTTTTGTATTTCAGGCAATCAATTCGTCTGAAAATTTTGTATGAAAAACACTCAATTTTTTGAGTAATTTCCATATAAATTTTTCAAACGAATTGATTGCCTGAAATACAAAAACAGCACATAAAACAATATTTTTTAAGAGTGCGTCGATTTTTCGTTTCGCTTGTCTTCAAAATTAATAATATATTGAACTATTTCCCTTAAATGCAAACGAAGTTACTAGTCTACAGCAATAAAAAAATGCTCGAAACAACACAATGTTGAAAGCTATACAATATCATGATATCTACCAAAAACTCAATTGTGTTAAAAACTAACAGGTTTCCCATACAAGAAACCATCTACTAATAAAGATAGACAAATTCAAATTATCGTAATAAAAAAGTAAATATATATCGAACTGAATGTTTTCTACATAAAAAGAAATTGTAATTTGATATACACTCGAAATCATTCCTTTAAAATATTACGAGCTATTCTTCGTATATTTTCGCCACCACGATTGAAGTACTTTTTATATGAAAAAAAAAATACTTGAAAATACATATGCATAAACCTAAACTTAAAAACTAATAAAAATCTTTAAATATATAAATAAATCTTTTAATAAATAACGCATGATTATTTTAAGTTCTTATTGTTTTTTCTTTTTTCCGAATAAGAGGTTTTAAGCACTTATTAGTTTACATGACTTATAGTACTGACATCACTCAACTGTCTATTGTCGTCAACAAAAATAGAAATTAATTTAATTGGACTGCACGGCAAAATCAGTTTAGACAACAACCTTTCGCCATATTGCCTTGCTGTCTTCAAAATAATCATTTTCGTATGCACACATGTTTTCTATTTTAGAAATTTTGCAGTCGGTAGTTGCTGTGGTGAATGTGTTTACAGCTTTATGTTTGATGTCTCACTTAAGAAACACTAAAGGCCGTGTCAGATAGAACTTTTTCGCTTTGCGTGACGTTTCAAACTTTGAAAAAAAAGTGTAAAACGCAAGAGGTATGTCACAATAAAAACTTTGACAGCGCTTAATTATTGTTTGTTTACGTTAAAAGTGCATAGTAGTTTTTATATTTTCATTAAAATAATATTAAAAAATGTTATTGGAGGACATATTGGAATTGGTTCTAATCTTAATGAATGAATCATTTTTATATAACTACATGTATACATAAGAATATTAAAATAAACTATTTCCTATAGTTAAAATAATTTGTTACAAATTAATACTAGAAGCCTTTTTCAAAAATAATAAAGGAATAATATTTAATAAAAAAATTACATTTTAAAATACTTACCTCTTTTACTTTAGATTTTGCAAAAAATAATATACAAATGTATAGCAGCTAATTGTCAAAGCGCGCCAAAAGATGAGTGTTGACCAACTTTGCGCTTTGCTTTGCGTTAAAAGTGCTTTATGTGACATGTTTCATATAAGTTCATACATTTTATCTTAAATGTCAAAGCGAATTTGCAACGCAACGCAAAGCAAAAGTTTTATCTGACACGGCCTTAATTCTCTCTGCTTCAATCGACACTCAAGTCCACCGAAGGTATTACCCACAACTTCATTGTCATTAAACTATATGAAGTTAGTAGTTTCTTAATTATAAAACTCATATTTAAGGCTAAAATAAAATCTAATTTAATTTTTGTTTTTCATTTATTTAGAATCAAAAGGCCAACGTGGGCCAAAATGATTACATGATATTACGAGTAAGTATAGTAATGATTTACTTAAATATAATTATATAAATTTAAGACTTAAAAGAGAAAAAAACTTGACATCTGAAATGTACAACTCTAACGTTTTTACTTAAAGCATGTTGCCAAGTAACAAATCTTTAAAAAAAAATGGCATCTTTTATCAGCTAACTTGCCATTTATACACGCGCTCAATTAAAACAACTTTTAATAAAATATTTTTAAATTTGACCAAACTTACAGAAAAATTTCGATCCATATAGAATAATTGGCATTAGTAATGGTTTAGCTAGTTGTTTTTGCCTTACGCCTTAGTGAAAAGCAGATTTTAGATAATAGTTTATTTATGTGAAAGTCAAAAGTCAACTCATCGTCTTAGTAAATTCCCAACACATACATTATTTATGAAATTAGAGTGAGAATAATTTTCGTGGAAATGTATTTTAGTTAATTAAATGAATATATTTGGGATTAACTTTGATAACCGCGTAGTTAATTTTCTATTGGAAAATAAAAGGGTCATTGTTATTCAGGTATTTATAATAATAAACCACCATTTTTTTTTACTTTTTTGCACCTTAAATATAAATTTATCCACATTAGTGTAACTAAATAAGAAATTACCAACAAAAAACCATTAAAATCATAGCAGATCCAACGAAGGAAAATAAAAAAGAAAATTAGCTTAAAACATTTGATGCATACGGATGAATGTGCAGTTTCATGTACATGTGCTTGAAAACTGATGTATGGCCTAACACGGTAAATAAGTGAAATGGGCAACCAATTCCACAAAATTTAGAACCATTGCTTATGATGCCGATGATGTAGATGTTAAAAAAAGCTTTTTGTTAACGCCTTTATTCTTGTTATACCTTTTATATTTGTAAAAAAAAGTATATTTTTAACATATTTTAATTATTATATAAACACCACATATTTTTGTAAAGCCCTTTTTTATAAATTTTAAAATTGCCGTAAAGGCAATTAACGCTGACGCTGCTTTTTGATTTAAGATGCCTAACTTTTTTATTTAAGAAGTAGCAGGAGCATTCCATATAAAACACTTTGTATATATTTAAATACTTGAACATGTTTAACGTAAAACAATTAAATACTTACATATGAAAACATAAATATTATATTAAAATAAGACCCTGAAGCAATAAATTTGTTGTGGTGATTCTGCTGCTGTTTTTGTCAGCAAAAAAAAGTCACTCAAAGGATGCAAAGAATGTAAGAATCTTAAAAAGATGAAATAAATTTTATTAGACTGGTGAAAACAATTTAATGACATTGAAGCTTTCTTGTCAGATTAAAAATGTTGCTTAAAAGCCTTCTTGTGTGCTTCATTTTGTGTAAAATAACTAGTAAAAATGCCTGAAGCAAATATGTTTTATACTCGTACAAGTTCTTGTAATTGTACGTTGCAAATGTCCTTATATTTGTAACTTTTGTTATGTAAAAAATTGTTGTGTTATTTTGCATTTAGACTAGGCAATTTTTCATGAAATTTTTGCTTGTTGGTGAAGCAAGAGGAGTAAGCAATATGGTATTACTGGGATTTTGAGGGTATATTATTTTTGCTTATGTTTATTTTTAAATAACGCATATCGCTGCAACTTAAATAAGGAATTGAGAAAAAAATGCCTCAAAAAATTGCATAGTGTAAATCTGGACTAACTCTATTTTCTGTTCGTTATTTTGTATTGATTAAAATAATTGCTGAGGTAATAATCCAAACGCTTATTGGTGATTTCTAATACACATTTCTAATGTACATTTAGGTGTACAGGTGTCTTCAGCTCCATTACTAATGTTCAAAAATAACGTCTACTAAAAATGGCGTGTTGCTTACAACTTTAAACTGCAGTCGTGTTTTTCTCTTTCGAATCAAAGAGGGTTTTTTTGAGATAAGAAGAGTTAATTGAATCCTAATTTTTCATAAATCATTTGAGTTTAATTTCACTAAAAAAAAGAATCCTTAAATTATAAACAACATTTAAATTTAACAAATCACCGTTTAATTGTTATAGTTTTATCATACATACCATTATATACATTAACTACTATGTTTAAAAAATGTATAGGGTGCCTTAACCAATGACTTAAAAATTATTTAAATCGCTTTGGAAAACTGCTGACTCCTTAGACGTTGACTTGTCGCTAAATTTCAGTTTAGAATTTGTATTTAAATATTCAGGACACTCAAGAATGTTTAACTCGTTTTTAACAGAAAATTTTATTTTGATAAATTCCGAAATTAATTTTAAAAGAAACAGTCATTCAAATTTTTATATTGAATTACGACGTATGCTGTTCTATGCTTTTTTACCGAACTCTACAGAAATTATTTAAAAAAACAGTTTTAGAAATTAAAGTTTTAAGAATATTAAAACGACACGCAACCAAGTCGTATAGTATAAAATAGCATCCAAATTTCTTTTTTCGTTTTTAAAATGAAAACACAAATTTTAGATTTATTAGGTATTTTTCTACGTTATGACTTATAGTTGTGTGTTTTAACAAAACGAATAAATTACAATAAAACAAGGTTTAAAGCATTTTTTTTTTTAATTAGGAGCAGCACTCAGGGAATGACGCCTACTTATGCAATGCGTTGTGCCAGAACTAGGAAATTAGGTTGTTGGAAGGGGGATAGAGGGAGTAGTGCTTAAGAACATTTGAATCGAATCTTTGCACATTGAAATTGGCAGGAAAAACCTCTGCAGGGAGTTTATTCTACATACGAACTGTTCGGCTAAAAAACAAATTTTCTCTGTAATGCGTAGTGCGATTCACTGGCCAATCGACCACAAAGGAATGCACTATTGATACAGAGCGCGTTGCGGTTTTCAGGAACAAGTTCCCTGATTTCCTGTACGCGGTCAAGTAACTCCAAAATAGACTTTGAAGCACCGGCTCATACATGAGAGTTTTATTCCAGTTTCGGTCTGATAAAGGTGACATAGATAGTAAGGAGATCAGATGGAGTTAAGTATTTCTTACACCGTTTCAGAAAACCAAGGCACTTAAATCCTTCTTTCGCAACATGAAAAATATGCTTGTTCCAACGAATATCGCATTGAATTTTCATGCCAAGAACATCGAGAGCTCCTGATTCTTTATTATATATATCACCCATAATTACAGACGAGAAAGCATGTTCAGCAGTACGCCTGTGCAAAAGCACACAGAACTGGGTTTTATGAGCGTTAAACTGAACCCTGCTTGCCAGGCCACCTTTGGAAATTACTAAAAGGTCGCGATTAAGAGTATCGTGCATGTGCTTTCTCATAGCCCCAATTTCCCGAAGGCTTGGTCTAATACCAAACGAAAATGTATGGCATATGCTACTGTCATCAGCAAAAGAATAGATAGGGTTGAAAGCCTGACGTAGAAGGTCATTAAGAAAAAAAAGAAATAGGGTAAGGGAAAGAACGGCACCTTGCGGCACCCCTGAATTTACCTTGAACTCGTGTAGTGCGATCCCTGATAAAGCTCGATATAAGTCGAGTGTAGCTATTACCGACACCAAAAGCAATAAGTTTTGATGTGAGTGCACCATGCCACTTTTTATCAAATGCCTTGGAAATATCTAAGCCCACCACCTTTCTTTCGCCGCAATGGTGAATGGATTGAAGGCCAGTAAGTCACCCGTAAAGCGTCCCCTACGGAAGCCGTACTGCCGGTTACTAAGTAAGATGTTGGACTCCAGATATTTTACAGGATGAAAATCAAGCATATTTTCCATTACTTTGGAAAGTGCAGAACAAATGGCGATTGGGCGGTAATTTTCAAGGTTGCTAGCCTCTCCCTTTTTGGGGATTGGTGTTACATTAGCAACCTTCCAACATGATGGGAACTCACCACCATGGTACAAAATGTTGAAAAGTTTTGTTTTTAAATAAATTTGGGTTGATATTTATGTCTTTTAGTATATTCTACAAAAACAATGTTATATAATTGATAAGACTGATGGTTCCTCTATTTGAATTTTTAATGTACTGGTTAGAAAATATGTTAGAGTATCTTACAAATGATATTGAATAATTTTACATTTAAATTTTTTGGTTTTTACATCCCTTTTGTATGAAACAAGAAAAATTACACACTACTGGGTTTCCCTTAAAGCAAAAAATTTTAACAATTTTCATTTAAGTGTAAAAAAAGCTTATCTCAATGATATGCAGCCATTTGTTATTGACTAAATAGTAAAATCGGAAAAAATCAATGGCAAAATGTATTTTTATCTCTCTCTTTATTTTCCTTTTTGTTATATAAATTTTCCTTTAACGGGGGGTTTTCCGAAAAACATTAGCAAATATATTACACTTACATTGATTGAACTTGATCAAGGATGTGTTCTACGAATGATGGTTGGAAATTAACCGCCCCATGTATGGAGGGAATTTATTTTATTTTTCATTTCATTTGCAATTCATGATGTCAGAAATTCATTTTATGATTTTATGGTTTTTTATTTTTCTATTTAATTTATTAAGAATCTACAATTTATTTTGTAAAATGTGTGTATGTGTGAGGAAGAAAAAATGAAGTAAAGGCGTTTATAAACTCTAATTTCTAATGACTAAAGTTACATTTATATTTACGCATTTTATATGGTTGGTGGTGATGTTTTGCCATTTTAAAAAGTGAACCACCATGAAATTAACAATCTCATGAATATTTTATGTTAATTTATTTTGTATTTTAAGTACTTACTACTTTCATTGATTTATTAAATTTATAATCTTTTCATAATTTGCCTGGAGTATTATAATTTGTTCGTTGGTTTTTGCAGGAGTCTTAAGCGATTTGTGTATAACTTACCTAAAAAAGGAGACAAAAAATATAATTATTGTTAGATTTTATTTATAAATTGTTCTTTTTAATATACATTTAAACATAAATTACAAAATTAAAAAGAAAGCTCAGAGATATACAGCCATATTTTCATTAACGTTATTTAAACACAAACAAACGGAAACATTGAACAAAATATTTGCAAATCTTTTATTTGAGAATGAATCTCAAATAAAACTTGAAAGCAGTGGGTCCAGTGTAAATTCTAGTGAACATTCAGCATCTGAGCTAGTTGGCAATATTTGAAAAGTGTTGGATTTTCGTTTTTCTAAACAATTTCTAATGATTCCTTTTTTTCTTTTCCAACAAGAAGTATATTATAACTGAATAAATGTTGTATATAAAAAGACAATTTGACACAAACATCTTTTTAGCAAGATATTAAAATCTGTTTTGATGGGTCTGTAATGAGGGCCAGGCTACAGCAAATCAATTTTCTAATTAAATATTGTTCAGAGTTAAAAAAAAAACATGAAATTTATAAAACTGTTTTTGATTTTATGTTCACATAATTTGTGATATTTCTTATAAATGTTAAACATCTCATCTTCTTCATAATCGGTTACAAATGTTATAAAATTTAAAAATATTTTCTTAATATTTTGCCAATTGAAAAACAATTATAAATCTCATTTAGAGTTTGTAGATACACAGTTTATTTTCATTTAATATTAAAGCTTATTAATGCCATAATATCTTCCAGATTATACACATCAGCAACAACAACTAGTATTTACATTAAATATACAACAACAACAAAAGAGTAAAACATACCAACAATAAAATGGTTTAGTCCACGACTTAAAAACACCAACAACAACAATTGTAATAAATTTATGACCATGGCACACGTTCGAATGGAACTTTTATTACACAAATACACTTTTGCACAGGTAAACGTAGCGCACACCTTTATACAACTTGCCGCAGAGATTCTATAAAACTGTAGCAATTTTCACAATATTAAGCCTTTTTATTGTTGCAACAATAACGACAATAACAGCCAACAGTACAACATTTAAGCCATTTTTGTAGGTGGCATGAAATATTTTATAGCATTTAATGGAGTGATAATTGAATCCAAATCTTTTTTGTTTGCAATATTATTAACAAAAATAGTGTAACTAAATTATTATTAAACATTTTGGCATAAAATGGCAAAAAGCAAAGAAACATGAAAATTGATACTAAAATAAAACTCGCAAATCTGTACGGAAAAGTAAATTAAAAATTGTCTTTTTAAAACACATAAACTTTTCAAAAGGCCATAAATCATAATTTATTCTTTGGAATTATTTTACTTAAAAATAAATATATATCCAGCTGTTTTTTAGTTGAACTTTTTTTTGACAGCTGCCGTTTCCTTTGTTTAGGTTAGTATTTTTTAGACCGCAAAAATGTACCTGTTTTTGCAAAAACCCAAAAAATATAAATTTTTATATTCATATTTTTCATATTCATGCTTAAATTTCCTAGAACAGGTAACACGGATTTTCTCGTGACATACAGAAGTTGTAAAGTGCAACGAATTGCATAAGATTATGTAACAATGGGTCGCGAAGAGAAAGTTGGCAAAATATATATCCAACAAAACATTATTTCTTTGAAAAATCGTCACGTAGTTATGGACAGGTTTTTGTTTGTCGTTATAGTTAAATTTAATTTAGGCTATTTCTTAGTCATAAAGTCATAAATAATGCTGAAACCTTTTTGTAAAATTTATGACTTTAAGTAAAAATATTTTGGTTTTTGCAAATTTTACGCTTCAGCTACTGGATGATTTAAAAAAAATTGTTTTGTTACATAATATATTAATAGCATGAATTGAAATTTTCTCTCAATTATGCAGGATAATAAGATTTTTGCATTATAAACACAAACCAAAGCAGTTAAATTCAAAGAGCCTTAATTCGATAGTTCATTAAAAAATAAAACGAACGGTTTAATTTACGTATATAAACATGAATTTAAAAACATTCTCAACTTAAACCATAAATTTAAATGTATAAATTTAAAATTATTAATAAATCGCTGTTGCTATGTCTATTTCTGACTGCGTAACCGTCACTTATCCTAAGATTCTCGATTCACATCCATAAATTTGTACGTTTTCGCTTGTAAGTATTTTACACACAAATTTTTCTTTATAGAATGACTGTTTAAGATGTCTTGAATATATTTTTAAATATTAATTACTATTTATGTAACCATCGGATATAAAAGGTGGTAACTAGTGTTGAAATTTCATAACATGAGAAATGTAATGAATATGGCTTGATTTACAAGAAAGACAAATTGAAGAGCAAACACAACCCGCCTCAAATATAAATAATTAAATGTTGGTTCACAACAAATTGCTTACTTTATTAAAAGAAAATTTTAGATAATTAAAATTTTTACTTAAGAAAACTTATTATATTCCTTTAAATAAATATTCATAAATATTTTTTTGTTGTTGCAAAGAAAGAAATTTTACTTTATTATTTGCCACAAAGTTCAGCTGAAATTCTTCAAGGAAGTATAGCAAAATATTTAAAATCACAAAGAAGCAATAAAGTAACAAAAACACAACGGCAAAAGACAAATTTAATTTAACAATGTGGACAAGTTTTATAAATTTTTTATTTAAGTGTTTTTGTGTATAAATGAGCCGCCGCCATTCTAAAAAGTCGACAAACCATTAAAACATTTTATTTGGCGGCTGTCAATTGGTTTAAATTGGTCAAGATGAAACAACCAACAACAAGATGTGAAAAACTCACACACATATCATTTAAGCAACAGCAGCAAACAATAATCATACCAAAAACGTTCCCCATTTAATGATAAAAAAAGGAACACAAAAATTTAAAAAACCATGTGTAGCAGTATGTAGGAAGGTTCCTTTTAGGGAGTTCAACCATTACGTTTGAACAGCATTAAAAGCAAAACAAAAAATCATAAAAAAACCTTAAAAAACGTTGTGTCCTCTTTCTCTCTGAATTAAATTTTGTATCACAAAACACATCATTAAGTAAAAAAATTCTTAAAATGGAATTTTAAATCATTAAAAAGCTTTATATTCGGTTGTATTTGCACACATTCACATAAACACTTATAGGTTCTTACTTACTTAGTTACTTACTTGCCACAAGAACAACAGCATTAAAGTTTATTCAACAACAATCTGCTTTTAACTTTTATTTAAAGATTTTTTTTCTGCATAGAAAATGCCATATGAAAAGAAGAATTTCCAATGTAGTTGCTTTATGTGGTATGTTGCAATCGCACACAACAACACAAACAAAAATGGCAAAGAAACATAAGAAAATAATATAAATACAAAATTCAACATTTTTGAGAAAAAAAAAATGTTTACTTAACGAATTTTTTAATGCACAATGTAAAAGAAACGGTGGAGCACTTAGCACAGTGTTACATCCTTGAAATAAGTCAAAAAACTATTTTTTTAAATGATGCTATTCAAATAATTGCCTAGTTAATTCAATTATTTATAAAGAAAAGGAAGAGAAGCAGAAAGGGGTGTTTACACATAAGCAAACGAACACAATTATTCCACTAACAAATTTTAAATCAATCGACAATCAAGCGTTGTTGATAATATTTCAAACTCAAATTTAATTTGTGCCCTTGAAAAAAACTGGTGTTGAAATTGGGAACAAAATTCTCTAAGAATTCCTGGGAATATTTTTCACTGCAGTAATGATATGTTAGTAAAAGTCAACACGTACAGAGACAATCTTACGACGACTTTAAAACACCGAATCGTTGCACTTTGATTACGCCGTTCCAAATCATACATTAATTACTTTTATAACAAGTTAAAATCGGCTGTGCAGCCTGATCCTTAGGGGAGTAAAAGCTAACATTAATACACTCTGTGTACATACACTGTGTCTTTTGAAACTTAGGTAGCAAGTTTGTCACAACTGCTTCCAGCATACGAACTAACTTTACCGTTCGCAACTTTTATTACTCTGGGCAATACACACACTTCGATTGGAAGTTGAACTATGGCCACCACGACAATCTTATGTAGGGACGTGACTTGTCACTGGAACTACCTGTTTCCTTAGCGCTTATATGTTCATCATCCAAGTCCAGACTTCAATTTTATTCTAAAAACACATTTCGTGTCACTGTTTCACTTTATGTGCATAGCAAAAGATCTGCTGATGTTTCTTATTCATTAATATTGTTATTGTTATTGTTGCTATTGCTATTTTTTATCTTTCTCTCACATCCTGTCAAAAGGTAGAAACAGCAACGGCATTACGCAAAAACTAAGAGCACAAACGGAAAATAAAATAAGAGTTTAAATTCGATTGTTTTGCTACAATGAGGCATTAGCAACAAACGGCGGCAACAGTGCTTCCAACGTAAACGAAGTACAAACTAAACGATATGAGTTTCATCGTCGAATTTAAGTTTTATTTGTGTTGTTGCAGTCTAGTATAGTTTAAGTTATGTACTTTATACAGCATGTTGCACGTTGCACGAAATGCATGTTATGTTCCAGTGTTCTTCATTTTGTTATTGCACTTTTTGCTGCTCTTGCAAGAATACACAGATATTTTGTTGTTATTTTTTGTATGCATTATATCTTTACAACTACTTTGTGTAGATTGTTAAACATTTTTGTGTGAATAGTTTTCTTATTTTATTTATTTTCGCTTTTGCTTTTAATTTTATTTTTATTTATTTCCTTCAAAATAAATACCACTTGAATGGCTCTTTATGTTCCTAGTTTCGGTTGTTACTATAATTGTATCGAATCCAAATGTTGTTTTTGTTTTTCTCCACTAATTTAGCAAAAAACAAAGATTCTTAATTAATTTAATTTAATTTCCCGTACCTAAATTTTAATTATTAAAAAGATTTTTCTTTTTAATATAGCAAGAAGATTAAGTCCCTTGGGTTTATGTGTTCTTATGATTGTATTTGTTTGTTGAATATATACTCCAACAAACAAAAATATGTTCATTTCTTTCTACTCATTTTTTTTAGTGTTTTTACGATTAATTATCTCTTTCTGACATACAAATTATAATTGTTACGGCGTTGAGATCCTTAACTTTGTTTCACTCTTTCTTGACATATTTGCTTTTTCTGCATAGAATCTAGAGGAATCAAGAATTCTTAATATTTGTTAGTATGTACAACTACAAAGTAGATATTACACATCATATTAATTTTAATTTTATCGTGAATGATTCAGAGCCATCTATTTCCTAACTAAATATAAAGATCTGGCATTTATTTCTGAAGCAAAAATAAACTGAGTTGAGTACACTTTTGTTAGTCACTGCTGTATCATTCTTATTTCCTTTCTATTCGCTTTATAAGTTTTCGCAGCAGCCGCAGCTAATGGATTTTATTTTAGTTAAAATAAGAATATATTTCATTAACCAAGCAAACTAAATGAAGCATGTGCTAAAAAATTGACCTTAATGAGAAATAAAGGTAAACTTTTTTAAAAATGCATATAAAATACGTTAATGCTAACATTTTTAAATATGGATTTTTATTCTCATTAAGTTTTTCTGGTTAATGTGTTGCACCTTGCTATGTAAGAAATTTAAATCTTCATAAATAAAAAGGCATTCGTCAATATAAATACCTAATAAAGTTCTACTATTGACGTTATGACCATAATGTCACTCTAACTAACAAATAATAGGTCTGTTCAGTAACTTTACTAGAAAAAACTAATAACAAGAGAGTTAAACAGTAATTTTCAATTTTATTCTCCCAAATCTAAAAAATTTATTAACGCTTCACTAGCAAAAATTGGCAAAGAAAATTATTGTGGCTTCGGGAATGATATGTAAGAAACCGAAAATTGTATGGTGCGACCACTAAAGAGTACCATTTGTAAAATAAATGTACTAGAGTTCAAAAATGTATAAAATAGAGACAAGTAAAAGCTAGCAAACTGGTAACCACACGAAAGATATTTAAATAATACTTTAAATAACCAATTTTCAAAATTATATACATAAAATGTTTTACATTTTCTTTTTATTATCAAACGCGTTTATGATGTTAAAGCGCATCATGAATATAAATTTTTTTCTGCAGTAAGTTTTTTATAAACTTTCTTATTGTAATTTAGATGCAATAATATTTATATCGAAATAATTTTAACTTCATGTATTTTTAATTATTTTTAATTTATAATAATAATTGTATTACTCATCTTTAAATTGTACCGAATAAAGTACATTGTATTAAATGTTTTATCACTGGCTTGTTTGTGTTATTTTATACTTCTTTTCTGTGTTCTTTTATAGGCAAATTAAAGAAAAATAGCAATACAATATTATTATACCCTTCACCACAAAAAGCGGAAAAAGGATATATATATATATAAGTTTGTCATTCCGTGTGTACTTTCTACAATATCCATTCTGAATCCTTATGCATAGCGAAATCGATTGAGCGATGTCCGCCTGTCCGTCCTTGTTAATGTTGAAATCAAGTTTGTCTCGAAAGAGGTGCCCATGTCCTTTGAGGCAGCAGGCAAATCACCACGCCTACCTCAAATTTTTTCATGTCATTTGGAACAATAAAGTAACTCCAATAAAAAAAAAAAGTATGGGGCAATAGAGAATTAAAAAATAAACAAAAAGCATCAAGTAAAAAATTTGGCGCTCGCCCATATTTTCCGAGTTAAGGGGCTCTGAAATTTTCAAATTTTTTAAAATATCATTACGGGTATCATTTTAAAGCTTTTGCAGAGGTCTTAAAGAAATACTAAAATTTCTTAAAAATGCCTAACCCATAAAGAGCCGATGTCACTTTTATGTAAAATTATATATACGCAGTACCAAATTTTGTTTTGTTTTTTAGTTCTCTGTCACCCCAATATTTGCTTTTTTGATTGGAGTTACTTCACTAAACTATATTTACATAGATATTGAAGGGTATATAAGATTTGGCGTAGCCTAATATACCACTCTTACTTGTTTTTATATTATTTTAATTACCAAATACTTGCATTTTCTTTAACGTTACAAAAAATTCTTGCATCAGACATTTTTAAAGCAAATTATTTTGTAAACAAATGAACAGCTCTTTGGATAATTCTTGCCACTAAAAATTTTAGTAGCTCTACTGTCAAGTTTTTTGAGTGCGTGAACACGTTCTAATAACAATTAGAACAATTAGTAACAATTCTAAGTTACTGATTAGACCTAATATTGTCAAAATACTTTATTTTAGATATACAATATACCACATGCTATAAACATATTAGGAAAAATGACGCAGTAGTTTTCACATTTGTTACTTAACGCCTTAAATCTTAAAGCTATCAGCTTTCAAAAAAAAAAAGAAAGACAAACTTACATTAAGTGGAATCCAAGCTTCTTTTAGTACACTTCTACCTGCTTGGCACACATAGTTTATACAAATTGAATTTTTTTGTATGTTCGAAATTCAATGTCTTTTTTGAGAAAATGTTGATTTTGTTAACATTTTTGAACGTTTTTAAAAAAACCTGCCTAAAAAGTTTTTAAAAACGTTCTTATTTTCTTTGAGTTTAAAAGCTGCAAAAGCAATATGAGAGTTATTTTTAAATGCCCTAACAAATATTACCAACAATCAAACCTCGTTCTTATTTTTAGACTCCTTCCTGCACTGCTTGCTTAAATATCATGCCAGATTCATGATGTTGGCATTAACTCTTCCTTATTATAAAACTTGGAACTCTACTACCAACTTTAAAAAATTTTGTATAAAACTTGGAGTGCCCACGACTGTGTCCGTGTATCATTTTTAACTTTCTTAGCGAATGTATATGATTTCCCCGCAGTAATACATTTAATTTTGTAGTTTTAAATAATAAATATTTCATGAGATTATCATGAAGTATTTATATATGAAGGAATCAAGCACGATTAAAAAAAATTAACCTTAAATGAAAATTAAACAAAAATTTTTTAAACATTTTTTTGTAGAGTTCTCTAAACGGTGTTAGAAATTTTTCATTTACAAAAATAAAATGTACTGACAACTGTTCTAGTACAGTTTTACCGGTGAAATTGGGTGCTTTCACATTTGTTTCTCTACGAAATGACATATTTTCATAATTGAATTAAGGCTCTCACAAAATTTTATTCAAATCCATCCAGCAGTTCTTACGTGATGGCAACACAGGCAGAAAGGTAAGCAAAAAACAAACCAACACCAAAATTTTCATAAAAATTTTATGTACAGAAATGACCTTGTTACTGTTTTATTATATGCATAGGTTATTAAAATTTTTATTCAAATTTGAGCTTTAAGACATTCGGTGGTAATCCAGTTTGTTTGCAAACTAAACCCAATGATTAGATTAATTCATTCATAATTTATTTTTACTGCACTTTTTAAGTAAAAACTATAATTTAATTTCAATTTTAGTAAAATGTTTATTTTTTCTACAAACGTTTACAAAGCCTCACGTGTTTTTATATTAATACAATCTCGGTTAAATAAACTTTAGTTTATTGTAAACTCTGCTTAAAAAGAAATATTAGCGTAGTCATTTTTGTAGCTGATTTTGTATGGCTTCTTAAACGACAACACGCATTGAAATAAAGTATGCACCGAACAGCAACAAAAACATAACTAACAACTAGCAAACGAAATACGAACAAAACATTCAAACGAGTAACAATTGTTTTTCCAACACGTAGTTTGCATGGGGAATTGGAAAAGCGAATGTTTTTTAAGAAAATTTGTGATTTTTCTATAAAAAAACCAAACGTTTTTTAATTACTTTTATGGTGTTGGCTATAATTGCTCTAAAGCCCACCGCTAGGGGTCAATTAAAATTATTTGCAGTATGTATTTAGCTATTTCACAAGTAAAAAATAAATATTTATTAATAATAATTTAAATCTCTAATTATTAAAATATTTTATTCAAATCTGTTTACTTTTTAATCGTATCTCATAATATTTCTTTAAGTAAATAAATTTTATTTAAATGGTTTCTTAAACACTCTATAAAAAACCTTAAACAATCAAATAAAGTATCCACGAATATGTATGAATTGTCTTCCACCAGCCTGCTTGCTGGCTGGTTGGCAAACTGTATTGTTTAGGGCAAAATACTTTTATTTCATTGTGTGTTGGTATCTATTAAAAAGGATCTCTGTTTTTCAGTTTCTTGTAGATCCAGTACTTAGCAACAAATATAACTTTAATATAAAAGATTGTTTTTATAAATTGTTAAGGAAATTGCTAAAAGTGCATGTGTATTAAAGGAAAATAAAATAAATAAATACAAAATTTAAAGTATAGTGAAGAAACCAGTTCTGGATGGTTTTTATATTCTTTAGTTGTTTCAGTCGTTTCGCTTAAAGATATTCATCAATTTAAAATGAATCGAAAATAAAACAGGTTCAGTTTGATATTTGGTTGCTCGTAAAACAAAAATGTGACCAAGTATAAACTCAAGGTTTAAAAGGCTCGCTAAAAAAATAAATAAATAATGTATCCAAGTGACAAGCTAAATAAATTGTGAATCGAGTTTGTCTTTCAAAGGAACTAATTTTTTTTTCACAAATTTTCAAATATTATTTTGTAAGACGTTATTTGTTACGCACCAAAAAAACTTTTAAATATAACAGTTATAAATACTGTATGTAAGAACCGCAAAGTACTTTCGTATCATTTTCAAAAAACCAGTTTAATTAAAGTTGATGTTGTATAGAATGGTTTTCGAGGGGAAAACTAAAAAAGAAATCTAAATATTTTAACTTTACAAAAAACCTTGTACTCACTACGTAGTACGTATTCAAAAATTGTACAAAATTTGCTTCTCTCTGGTGCAAAATTTCGTTTCTACTTTAAATGATAAGTTTTTCACTAAAAGCTTTATTTCGTTTTTCGGTTGTCACTGCCTGTCAACGGGAGCATTAACTATATCATAATGAACATTTTGATAGCCTTGATTCCAGTCCAGTTTGGGCATATTCTGTATACGAAAAACGTAGATTAACTAAGATAATTTCAAACAATAAATTTCAGGCGTAAAGTTGATTTAATATGTGATTTTTTGTAAAGCGAACAGTTAAAGTCAAGTGAAAGGAAAATATAGTAAACTTTTCTAGATTTATACTTTTTACTAAAACCAACATGCTGCATGCATATGCCGACTATATCGAAAACATGGGATTAACATTGTAACACAGTTTAATTATTATCAAGATATAATAATTAGGGAAGCATCGATACGCATCAGGACTGACACGGTGGCGATACTCAAGAAATAATATCAGCGATAACGATACGAGTTATAAACAATGAAAAATCTAGGACTGAAAAAACGATATTTTAATTTAATCTAAAAATTCAGTAATAATATTAGGAGAAATGTTACATAACTAAAAAATATTATCAAAATCCCTTTGTCGTAAATTTTTATTTCATTAACATGGCCGACTTCCTAAACGAAAGTTGTAATGCATATTTACAATGCATACACTTCGTAAACGCATACGCAAACTTTCTGGCAAAGTCCAATGTTCCTACTCGTTTGGCAACTCATTTTAATGAGTTTCAGGTATCAAAATCGCGCATCATTTTTATATTGTATGCAAACATTTGAGTTGAAACGGCTGAGTATTTTTAATAAGTTATTTATAATTGATAGGTTTTATTGAAAGAATTAAACACTTTATATTGCAAAGACAAAAAGTGGACCCATCAGCGCAAAAAATTATTTATGTTTATGTATTCACTATACGTTTGTACTTACATTAAAGGTGCTTCTTTACATACGAAAATGTGAATAAAAAATGTCATTATCCATTAATTCAATGCATTCCTCAAAATTTTTATTTTTGATCACTTTCCTTCTCGAGATATTTATTGTACTTAACAAAAGTTTTATCTTCTTTTTTTCTTTTTAATGAGTTTTTTGAGCAAATATATATTTTTGGAGGGTTTGGCCTAAGATAATTTCTCAGCACTTCCGAACAAAATGGATAAATAATTTTTTATAACCTCCATTTTCAATTTTATACATGTTTTTGACATTTGTTTTAGGTATGAGTTGCATACCGACGTTCCTAAATGCCGATAAAATGCAAAAATGTCTCTGCAACGCAAGGTTGCACTTAAGACATGTTTAGCATTGCATACACATTTTTTTAAATTATGCATTGCAACTGACGTTTAGGAAGTCGGCCTATTTATTGCAACAAGAAAAAACAACAACAACTTAAAAAGAGCTTTGATCTTTTATCTAAAAAAAACTTTAAAAATATAATTTATTTTTCAGGTAATAAATTAAGATAGGTAAATAATTTCTTTGTAACAAGACTGTGAACCATTACAGTCCGTTAGGTTATTTTAGCTATTGTATACAAAATAAACTATTTTACAGCTTGGGAGTTTTTTATTATTAAAAATCCTTATTAATAATTGTTAAGGAATCAAAATCTGTGGGAACAAGACCTGCCGCAAGAATAGTATCTCATATGCGGCAGAACATTTTTAAAAACTTAAGTACAGTTGTTATTTTTTAAATTTTGAGAATAAAAAGAAATTTCACCAAAAAACAACCTGTTTGATATATTAAGAGACCTTTGATCTCCCACTTGTTTAGTAGAACGAGCAAAAAATGAACACAGGATTAATTTTCTAGGACACGAGCGATAAAAGACCAATATTCGTTGGCTTCTTAGAACTTTAACTACGTGTACGGGTAAAGAACTGCGCTGTAGTTTCAGAATAAAAAGCTGCATTAGGTTAAGTAATTAGCTTTGTTAAACATGTTTCATTATTTTCACTACGATCATTCATTGTAAGTTTAAATTTGCAACGTATATACATACCTATGTTAATAATTGCTCAGTTGTACTTAAACAGCAAAAGACCTTAAAAGAGTGCTATATTCGGCTATCCGAATTTTATATAACCTTCACCATCTATGAATATCTAGTTAAGATAAGTAACTCCAATCACAAAAGGAAATATTGGGGTGACAGAGAATTAAAAACTAAGAAAAAAAACTTTAAGTACTATGTCATGCCATGCAGGCTCTTAATGACTTGAGCATTTTTAAAAATTTTTAGTATTTCCTTAAAGATCTCTTCAAAAGCTTTAAAATGACACACATATTGATATTTTAAAATTTTTAACAAATCTAAGAAGCCCGTAACTCGGAAAATATAGGCGGGCAGCAATTTTTTCACTTTATATTTTATCCTATTTCTTAATTTTCTATCGCCCCATATGTTTGTTCTTTTTTATTGGAGGTACTTCATTCTTGTAGGTGTGGTATTTTGCCCGCTGCCTCGAAGGACGTGGACCGATTATACTGATTTCCAATAGCACCTCTTTCGACACCATGTCTAATCGATTGGAGTTTTTTAATTTTCTCTAGCTAATCCAGTGCATCGGCAAAATTTATTTCAACACTAATACGGACGGACAGACGGACAGACGGTCATCGCTCAACCGACTTCGCTATTCATAATAAGTCAGTATATATATACTTTATGGGGTCGGAAATAGATAGTGTAGAAATTACAAACGGTATGGAAAACTTAGTTTTACCATTTTCAACTTTTTGTGGTAAAGGGTATAAAAATACAATGTCTGTATGCTCTTATTTCGAAATTTGCAAAGTAACGATACAGTAACGACAGTAAGATAATGCGGATACATCTGCAAAGACTAAATATCACCGCTATATCGGTTTTGTATCGTAAATTAGTTGTCTTTGTGCAAATAAATTGTTTTTATACTTACTAAGAATTTACAAAAAATTTAAGAAATTTTTCATTTTGAACGAAATAGCCTACCAACGAAATCTCAAATTCAAATTTTTTATTTCAAGAAAAAAAAAAAAGACAAACTACCTTTTGTTTTCAAATTTATAGACCTGCTACTATATACTCCACCAAAACACAACAAAATAAACTACAAAACACTTGTGCCACTACACGCTCATATGAACTTTGCTTTTATAAGAGTGTGTAAGTGCATAAACTAAAAGCCCCTTTTACCCCTTTTTGTATTAATATAATATTTATGGAAGCCCTACGACGAAGTCCACAACAAATTCATCCTTCTTAGCGAGCTAATATTTTTTTTTATTTTCTGGCTCTAAACAAAAAACATACACATACACATAAATGTTCATTTATGTGTATGTTCTTATAAGTGTGTAACAAATAAAGGATATTTTAAGGAAAATAGTGAGAGAAAATTATTGCTCTTGCGTTTGTGTGATTGTTTGTGTGTTTAGACATTGCAGCTTAAATAAAATAAATTTTCTCAAAATGTCTTAAAGGATGTGCAATTTTTCAAAAACACAACGAAACGAAATAAAGTTTTCACTGTTTTGCTGCTTTCGTTGCTACCAAAACTTCTCTTTTCCTTCTTAATTAACCCTTTAAGAGAAAAATTTAACTTTATTTTCTTATTAACATTTTTTAACATAATCAAATGTCAGTAGTACTAATAAAACCCAAATCTAAATATCTTTTTTCGTTAGTTTTATTATTCATTTTTTATTTACTTGTCTTTTTTTTTGTGGAAGGCCCGCCTTCTCGTGACATACTTCATCATAAAATTAATACCACAAGGTATAGTGTTAAAAAGTCCTTTAAATGGGCTTATGTTTTATATACATGCTTGAAGCATGTTTAACAGTTCTGTTTTAGGTAAAAAAAAAGTCTATGATCCAGTCATACGTTCTTTTCAATGGTTGGCACATATGTGATTTTAATATCGAAAGTTTAATTAACTAAATCATCAGCCATGCCTGATTTTGAAATACTTGCTATATAAACATTTCACAAGGACTGGAATTAGGGTTTGGGAATCGGAAATTCCCGGGAGCATTTTGGCTACATTTCCGGGAAACCAGAAGTTTAAAATGATAACACTTTCAAGAAACTTACTGATTTTTTATCAAATATTTTTGCTGTAACAACTAAAAATTTTGAAATATTTCGTTTCGTAAGAATTTTACTACATCTATAAATATAATAAAATAGTACCGGGATAATTTTTGTATATGAAAAATTTCTTGAAAGTTTTGTTGTTGGTGTAGATAGTAATTGATGTGAAACACAAAACACCTATTTCTGGAATTTTTGTCTGTCTGTCTGTGTTCGAATCACGTAAAAACTGCTGGATGAATTTGAATAAAACTTTGCGAGGAGGTCCCTTATGACCTTGGTTCAAATATAGAATACTTTTTAATTCGTAAAATAATTTATTTCGTAGAGAAAATATAGATACAAATGTAAAGTCACCCAACTTTATCGGTTTAATATTACTAAAACAGTTGTCAGCAAATTTTATTTTTATGGGTTGAAAGTTTTTAACACTCTCTCTACAATAACTATTTAAAAACACATTTTATAAATTTGAATTTAAAAAAATCATAAATGACACGCAGATGAAGTCGTAGGAACTACTAGTAAGATGTAGAACAGAAGCTTACTAATTTGTTTGAAAAGGAATTTGAGTTATTCGAAGCCATTAACATTCGAACAGCGAAAGTGGATAATCTTTTTTGACAACAAAATTTGCCTTAGTGGAAAGTGAAAGGGTTGTTTTGATTGCTGGAAATTTTGCAACGAAAACAAGAAACATAATGTCTAGTAAATTGTTAAACGCATCAATAATTCTGAAACCATATTTTTCAAAAAACTAATTAATAAAATACTTTTTCACTTTTTGTAATCTTTACTATCTCTCGCTATGTAGCACAACTGTACGTAAATACGTATGTTTTGTCACCTGAATTGTTTTTAAGCGTTATAAACTGTTAATACACACTATTATTTAGCAATTGTCTTTATTGTTTGTTTATATTTTAATAAAACTATGAATTTTTTAACAATAAACTTGTTTTCTTCGAGAATTGTTTCTTTCCGTGAATACCGGGAAATCCCGGGAATGCAATAATTTTTTTTCCGGGAAATGAAAAATTCCGGAAAATCACGAATCCTAACTAGAATATTTTCTAAAGTCTTAAGATACTTTTTAACAATCCTTGTAGCCTAGCGCTAATAAAACCATTAAGCACACTTGTGATACTCTTGAACAAAATATTAAATATCTTTGAAAAACTAATCATTTTTGTTTTTGATGTAATGTGATTTCCGTTGATAGTAGTACAAAGAAACACAAAAAATTATCAAACCTTAGTGACAGCAAATTATAATTTATGCGAATATTCAAGATCGAATGATATTTTGATTACCACTGCATTTTAACCAAATATTTAAATTTTTTTGGCATTATCGCAATTCTACTGTATTCATCAAAAATGTGAAGAACATTAACTTATTTTTTTTTAGTTTAAAGTCATATAAAAATAAAAAATCTGCAAGGGTTAAGTTACAATAAAAACCATCTTGTTGCTTAAAACACAACCAACAACTACAACAATTCAAAAACTTAAATGAAAAAATGTCGATTATATTTCGTTAGTGTCTTGTTAATGAAAATTCAAATTAAGCTCGAGCGAAAAACAAAACAACAAAGACTTAAAAGTATTTTCTTCGACTCTGAAAACGAGAAAATTCGAAACAAAAGAAAATGTTTATTTATATTCTCAAGATAGAGAAAAATAAAACTTTTCATAAGCAGTGGTTTTACACATTCTCTCTTCCCTTTTTGCTTTTTTGGAGTATTAAACAAATGTATAAGTATGAATATGTATTAAAATGTTTGAATTTGTTAAAGGCTTAAGGATAATAAATGTTATTTTTTTGAAATACATGACTGTCTTCTTTTTGCCTTTGGTACAAGTATTTGTTTTATTGATGTTTTTTTTAGATTTCACTTCTTGTTTAAGATTTTTATATATTTCTTTTATTCGTTTTTGTTTTATTTGCTGAGAGGGAGAACTTTATTTGTTTGGTTTTCTGTCAGTCTGTATGTTTGGTTTCCTTTATTTAAAGCAAATTTATAATGCGGTTTTCTTAACATGGTTTTATTCATTAAAGAAAATATATTTGCATACATGAATTGTTTCGTTTTTCTCTTGCTCTTAATTTTGCAAATAAGATTTTTCCTAAAACATGAAAAGCTTTAGAAAAAACTGTATTGTGGTTTTATGGTACTTTATTTAAGCTTGATTTTTATATTGAATTTTTGGTAAGATAATTCCAAAATTTAAGAAAACATGAAGCGAAACTACTTGAGAATACCGTACCATATATGTGTGAACCTTTAATTTATCATATTATTTTTTAAACAAGCAAACATAGTAAATCATTCTGTGGGAAAATTTAAAATAAGGCCTCACTAAAATGACGTTACTGTTTTTACATGGTTTACCTTTCGTAAATTTTTAATCTTAGCCTATTATGGTTTAAAAAAAAAGATCATAAATGTGACAGTAACGTTACTAAGGAAATACTCTATAGTTCACACTAATTTTGTGCTTATAAGTGACATAGCAGCACATCCTCTGTACATATTAAGCTTCTGCCTAAAACAGTTTTAAAGATAATATCATAATCGTTATACTCACAGCCTTTTGGAAACACCCTTTAATTTAATTTTGTTTTTTTTTTGTTTTTTTGCTCGCAGTTTATTTTTACGGACATATTTGTTTGGCCTGTGAGAGACGGAAACATATTAAGATGTTACCCCACCACGTTATTACACTTTGTGTGCGGAACCCAAAAAAAGGCTTCAACCAAATTTAAACCCCTTACTGTTATGAAAATTGCGTATTATAGAATTAAAGAAAAAAAGGAGGTATTAAAATTCTGCGAATTACGCTCGTATCATGGAATTTATGTGACTGCCCTAACTGGCAATACAGTAACTTATCTTGCTAAGATAAATTTTAAAGATTTTGTTAGCGTTATCTGGTTTTATCTCTCGAACGACTCTAAAAAGCCTAATAATAAAATTGAATCTTCATCAGCAAGCTGATTTCATCCAGATGAGTTTTATTATAATGGTCAAACTTAATGCGCAAAATATCGATTGTTTAATAAGCTATGGGATGTGGTGTACCATCCAATCCAAGTTCACATATTTTAGTACAGGTTTGCCATTGACTGAAATGTTCTTTCCAACATCACTTCATTTCGGCCAAAACTGTATTTTGGCTAATGCTAAATTTTTTATATATTTCTTATTTTATAGCGAGTTATGTGTTAAATCAGGTGGTTCTTAGTACTGAACTTTTGAAAAGCTGCTGTTTTCCTAAAATATTATCTTAAAAACCAAACCATTATTATTTTAATTTAATATTCTACATAATTGGGATATTTTTATCCAAATTGTAATTAATCTGTTTTTATTAAAAAATTTATTTTATAGAACATTTTTACTACTCTTATTTCCTTCGTTTTGCTGTATTAAAATTTTTCACGTTAAATTGCATAAATTACCCTTTCTTCTTAGTTTTTCTTCCTGTTAAAATAG
This sequence comes from Cistogaster globosa, assembly GCA_937654795.1. NCBI lineage: Eukaryota > Metazoa > Arthropoda > Insecta > Diptera > Tachinidae > Cistogaster > Cistogaster globosa. Next base: position 81,694,291 of record OW569403.1, read on the forward strand.
AAATGACAATGAAAAGTGTATTTGTTTCATTCGTTTGCTTTATAATTTGTTCTTATATTTTTAAAATTTTTTTCAACCACATTTACATACGTATGTATATGAAAAATGTCAACAGTTTTCTACAACTATCATGTCATAAATGTAATTTTTAAAACAAAAAAATACTATGATGATGGCAATAAAAATAACAACGACCATAATATGTACATATATAGTGTAAATTTTTTCAAATATGTATAAAAAATGTCTAGGTATTAAAAGTTTTGTTGATATTCCTTTTATTGTTCATATTAAGTTTTATTTCTCTTTTAGAAATAACAGGAGTTCCATTATTAAATACGCGGATTTCGCAGAAGTAAACTGTTTAAAATTGTCTTGATGCATATAAATTAATGCATATGAAAATTTCTAAAACTTAAAGCCGTAAACTCATTAATATATATATATATATATAAAGATATACAGATATAGATACATATATGTATATATCTATATACATACATATATATATATAGATATATAAAGATAGATAGATATACATATGTATATATGTGGATATCTAAATCCGGTTTATGGGAGTGCTTTAAAACCATTGAATGGGAGAGAAAACTAAGATTTAATAGTTTAATTTCATTTATTTAAAAAAAATTATACAAATGTAGATTTTTATTTGACCTATTAATTAATTGTATTTTTAACTTATTATTCAAACACAAGGTCTTTATCTTTTATTTTTATTTTTCAAATTTATAAAAAAAAACCCAACAACAACAACAAACAAAAAAGACAAAAAGTTGGGGTAAAATACATTTTTGTGACGCACGCAGGAAAACTTTATTCAGCGAAGCTAAAACAACCGTAATAGGAAACATACTGTTAAAGAAAAAACTCATCATTACCTCTTGATTATTAATGTAAGAGAACTATTTATCAATGTAAAATGCAAAAGTTCTTCAAAACTAAAATGAGAGATAAAGCCATTTTCTAATATTGCTAATGTGAGCTAAGGCTTGATGGCTTTATCTCCCATTCAAATGAAAAAAAAAATCATAGCCTTATCTAACATGGAATTAAAGCACCCCCTCGTTTTTTAAGTCCTTCAGATATGCTTTAAAATGTTTGTATCAAATATATCATATCTAAAGCTCACAAAGCAGGCTTGTATTGCAAATTATATATTTATGTGTTTGTTTGTATATATATATATATATATTGTATATATTATTTATACACATCTTTGAAATTTTTGGCTGTAAATTACCAAGTGTTAAGGCAGACATATGCATAAAAGTTTACTAAAGGTCATAAAATTTATGTACATCTCTATGCAAATATGCCAAAAATTTTAGGGGTTTATTACTTTTTGGCAAAAAAGAAGAAGAATTTAGACAAAGTCTTGGAACGTTTGCTGCATAATACAAATAACACAGAGATAAGAAGAGGAGCAGAGAAAAAAGCAGCAATTGACACTTTATAATTATTAAAGACTGAAACTAGATAGCAAAATACGATATTTAAACTTAGCTTTATTCAAGTTGTCAGAACATTAATTCTTTAAACATTAAAAATCTATATGCGAACTAAACAAAAAACCAAGTAAATAAAAATTCGTGTGTAAAACAAAAGTTTGGAATTAACAACAACGCACATAATTATCGAGTTATCACATTGAAGCTTTTTTTCTTGCTGGAATCATTTTACTAACCAGCATTAAACACAATAACTTACAATATTTTGGTTGAATTTGTTGTTATTTCATATCCCCATAATTTCTCTCGCGCCTTAACCTATGCTTTAGAAACTTTTTGTTTTGAATTTTCTTTACTTGGTGAAACTTGTATCATTTTTTTTTTGTTCTTGCTAAGACAAACAACAATCGACAAATGCAACAATAAGCAATCTGAGTTTTTTGTTGCTGTTCCTGGGATAACCCGCAACGAATATTTGGTCATATTATATATGACAATATAGATTTTATTGCAGTTAGTGCTGTTATTCCTTCTCTTCTCTATTTGTGTGTTAGAGCTGCTTCTGTTGCTGCTGGATTAAAAAAAAACAAAAAAACATAAAAAAATTTAAAATATTTATATGCAATGCTGACCCAATGCAATATTGTTGTTTTTCACATTGTATAGTTAAAAGGCCAAATGACCAATAGCCCATTCATTTCATATCTTTCATAGGGTATGTAAATTTTATTTTTATTCCCTTTTTTCTTTTTGTTGTTGTATCAATGCCATAAAATGTATGAGTTTTTTGCAAATCATGAACATACTGCAGACCAGCACACAAGGATGAGGAGGAAATTTGTTTAAAGGCCAAAGATCTATGGCTTGTTGAGCACGATAAACCAAACCAAGCAAACATTTAAACACTTACAACCGGCACTCTAGTCAAACTATAAGCCAACCAGCATTTGCCACCAACAGCATTTGCATTTGAAGATAATACACATTCACTCACATACAGCACAATCATAAAAATAAACTTAAACCGATTTGAACACACTTGAAAAGTTTTTAGAAGGAAGGAAGTTCACGACAAATATGTATGTGGACTTAAATTCTCATACCATCAGCCCGGTATGAATTCTTGACTATAAATAAGTTCGTCTGCAGATTTGCTTTCGCAAAAAAATATTCGTTTTTTTATATAACTGTTCATTATTTTGTTTGTGCCTCAATTGTATGGACTTTTTGACAGTCAAGATGCAATAAAAATGTTTGACTTTATTTGGAAAATATTAAAAATCGCTAGAGATTCAGTTAAAGTTACTAACAAACACAAAAATAAAATTTGTTTTTTTTTTTAATTTAAACTCACACTTTTATATGTGACATCTAGCACATGTTAAGGCTTAACAATACGCATGAAATTGTTGCCTACCCAAAAGGCGTAAAATAACTCTATTGTTTAAAGCAAAACAAAAAAGGGAATCACGCGAATTTTATTTGAAATTATTTCTACCTCTTTTTTTGTTGCTTTTGCTATTTGTAATTTCTTCTGAAAATTATGGTTTAGCAATAGATTGAAAATTTCGATAAAACTCGTAAACAAAAGATGGTTACACCAAAACATTTTACATACTCAATAGCAGTTTCAACATAAAAAGTACAAAAAACAATGCAAAAAAAACTTGCTTACACTTGCTGTTGTTATTGTTACAACATCATCAACGCCATTATAAATGAACAACAGGAGTATCATCAACAGCAGCAGCATTAACTACAACGCCAGGGGAATATTCAATATAAATTGGGCGTTTTCATAAGTGAAAATGCGTTGCAGTATTATGGCTCCATAATTCTACAAGTTTTTATTATTTACTGAGATATGAGCCAATATAAAACGAAAATAAAAGTCCTTAAAAATAGTTTTTTAAACTTTCTTTTTAATCTCGGCCGTGTTTTTTATTTCTGTAATGAAAAATGTTACAAAAAATTATTGTAAATTCTTTACAGATATATCGGCAATATGTTTAATAGTGGAATGCGGCGTTGCAACTGCAGGCTGCAATGAACTACTACTCATGTGACACAACAATGCAGTTTTCAGACAATAACAAAATAGGAGATATTGTTTATGAGTTTAATATGCATAAACTGTAAAAATGTTTTTTAATTGAAGTATACATTTGGGACTTAATAATATCTGACTTTTGGTTTTTTTTATAAGCGCTTTGTTTTTAACTCTGGATGACCAGAGCCAGTGCACTAGTAATGTCATGCAGCCAGCTATCCGCACAACCATACACTCTTTAGCTGCAATCTTTTTATATAAAAATGCACTTTTTTAATAACAATAAATCATTTTCTGCTTTTATTTTTATTGGAAAAAAATGAAAGAAATATTAACACTGCGAGTCCTGCAATAAACCATAATTTCACAATTGGATAAAAAAATTTTAATTTTAAATAATTATTAAGTGTTTAAAACACAAAGAAGGATTTTTTTAGCCCCCACTAAAGTGTTAAAGTGCATGTAATATTCATGTGAATATTATAATGTTAAATATTACGTTCATACCAATTCTCTCTGTCTTAAATTCTTATGAGCCAAGAAAACGTCTTGGCAGACAAAAAAGCTTAATTTGGTTGTATTTTAATACCTTTTTTTAATTTCATACATCTTTAACTAAAATATGCATATGAAATATAAGTATGAATAAAATATAAAGAATAAGTGTGAAGTTATAGAGCAGAGCAAAAGAGAAATCGAAAAGCTGGGCAAAAAAACTTTTATAAATTTTCCTTGAGAGAGATCCTTATTTATGGCTCATGTGCAATTTTCATTTTATCGCAGTAACAACATAGATCTAAAGCAATAGAAACCAAGAGCAGACTTTGGCAAACACACATCTTTAAAATATTTAGTTAAAAAACACCTTGTATTAAATAAAAACTCGTATGCATATGTATGCATTAAATACATGCTGCAAACATTTGTATGTGTTTAAATTTTATGCCAAAGTTTTGGCAAAACTAAGCTTTTTTACTAAATACTTGCATGTTCTATTGCTAAGATTTAAAGATGCACCAGGTATTGTTTAAGACTATTAAAAATTTTACTTTGTTTAAAACTGTTTCTGTGTTTCAAATAAAAAAAAAAAAACAAAAAAAAAACTAAAAAGGATCCATTTTTATAAAATGAAGGATTACATAATTTTGAAACTTTGTGTGAAATAAATCCCAATAGGGATTCTTAGTTACTGTAGAAATTTCTGGTATAGGCATATGTGAAGCATACTTTTTCTGTAAATTTTACTTGTAAAATGCTTCGTTACTATGTATTGCAAAAGAACGGGCATTTCTGTACTATTGACCCTCCTAATATAAATTTGCCCAATTTGAAGCATCATTTCAAAGTAAAATAGATTTTAATTAAATTTAAAGCATTTTTAAAAAATAAAATTAAAATTGACAGTTTTTATACTTTTTTTCATCATCATTGCACCACTTAGTAATTAAAATCTTTCGGAATATTTGCGAGAGTTTCACTTTTGTAAAACTATGTAGCAGATAGTTTGAAATAGCCTATTTACATTATTACAAATTGCATAATGAAATATTTTTAAGACTTATTAAAAGGATACGAGAACGAGACTTTTATGGTGATAAGATTTACAGTGAAAGAATATGATTTTAAAGTTATTTTTTAACAAATTTATATCAACAATCAACAATATTCTATTCCAGAAACCAATTAACGTAACGTGTTTTAACGAAAGTATTTTAAATTTTTTTATAATACCCTTCATTACAGGTGGAAAAATGGTATGCATATCTAAGTTTATTGTTCCGTTTGTTATTTCTTCAATATCCATTTCTGAGTGCATAGCGAAATCGAATTCGTTTTGCTAACAGTGAGCAAGAGATTTTCTCTTAAGTACGGCAATCCATTAGACATAGTTTCTTTCGAAGAAGCGGGCAAAACACCACTCCTACCTCTAATTTCTTCAAATCATATGGAACAAATCCAGCTCGGTGCAGTAACTCCAAAACAAACAAACAAAAAAAAACAGATATTTGGAACGACAGAGAACTAAAAAATAAGCAAAAAACATGAAGTGAAAAATTTTTTCATATTCTACATATTTATCAAAATGACGACATTTTTAACAGATTTATCAACAGATTTTGAGTAAATTTGGATGCCCACGTTTGGGTTACAAAAACTCACTTGTCAAATTTACAAATATTCGTCTAAATTGTTAAACGGCATGAAAGAATGGGTAAAATTTCTTAGCAGAACCAGTAGTGGGATGACATAATAAATATTTCAGTACCGCTTTATGCAACAATGTTTTACATTTTAATTAACTTATTTTATTTTTTATTATTTTTAAAACGGCCCCGGACGTTAATGCTATAGCATTTATTTTCATACTGTAGCATTCAAATTTTAAAGCACATTTTTATTCATTTAATTTTATAAGATTTTAAGTTTTTGTAAATTGTATACGTTTCAAAATAATGATTAATTGATTCATTAGGTAATTTCGTATTATTTGATGTTTTCTCCGTGCATTTAAAAATTTCCTTAAGCCCCGGTTACATTGAAAAATAGTATCTGTACCATCGTGGATGTTATAACCTTTATTGTATATAACGGTTAAAACGCGATGTCTTGACTACTCTTATAATATATACTTAAAAATTTTTCTGATATTACAACTAGTTTAAACATAATTGCGTTCATATTTTTGCAGCATCCTAAAATTTTTAGAATTATTACTGATGCCGATGCCAATCAATAAAAAAATTGTTTCTGATATTTGTTCTCGCCATCGCAAAGGTAAAATAACTTATTCGTATAGATTTGGGATACTATATTTAGGAACATGGAATATAAGTTTATCGAAGTCGAGTTGAAAAAAAGTTAAAGGTGTATGGGCACACACAATATTGGGATTAATCCTTTATTCTAACCTCACACACTTATTTTTCGACAAATTTGTTACAAAATACAATTCTTTACTGGCGTCTGATATTCTTTTTGGGTCTTAACATTTAAAATCAGACTTTTTCTTTTTTTAAATTTTTATGACTTTTTCATTTGTTTTTTAATTGTTCAAATGTTTTCAGTTTGTTTAATTAGTTTGAGTGTTTGTAGTTGCCAAGGCACGAACTTGCATACATGAGCAAGTAGATGGGATGCGCGTGAAAAGTTTTATTGGTAAAATCTGTTTATGGATTTTGAATTTTAATTAGTTTCTATTTGTCTGAAATGAAAAATGCCACAGACAGCAACTTAAGTACAAACGCTGCTACAATTGCCTTGTTTAAACCAGAAAGACGTTAAGATTTTGCACCGAAATTTGTGTATAAATAATTTTATCTAAATTCTTAAATTAATGAACATTTTTTCCAACGGACTGAAAAAATTATAAAAAGCAAAACATTTTTAATGACAAATACATATAAAAAAGACAACATTCTCATTAAATTAAATTATTGTCCATTTATAATGAATCAACCATAAATGTTTGGTTTCTCAAAATGTTTTACATCAAATCACCTAAAAATAAATATACAAAAATGCAATTTAAGCGTTGTTAAGGCTGCTTCAATATAAAAATGTACAAAATGTATTTAATGAAAAAAATGAGAGACTAAAAAAATTTATTTTATTTGTCAACGATTTGTTGACAATAAATCAAGCAATCACAAAAATGCTGACATGTGAAAATGTTTTATTTTTTATTTATACTTACATAAACACAACAACAGCATTAAAATGAGAAAAAAGCTTGTTTTTACACATACATTTTGCCGTCTTTTAAAAACTAGTACAAAAACTACTCACTCACACAATTTTTCCACTGCACATTATTTTAACACTGAACCATCTGAGTACGGCAAAGTATAAATACATATATAGTTTCAAATAAAAATAGATATTCGGTTTGACGTTAAACGGTTTAACGTGGTCTTCTGTCATTATTTGAATTAACGATTCCTTCTAATTTATTTTAAATTGTAACGCGACATCAAAAGCAGGGATGAAACATTTCTTGCCTCTCGGGCAGCAAATAAAATAAAAAAGTTATGGGTTGGAAAAAAAAAACTTCTTCAACTGTGTTTGTAAATTTTGATAAAAAAAACAAGCCTAGATATCGAAAAGAAATTACATATAATATAAATGATATTGTAAAGGGTAAGTTTTTAGAAGCTATTGGAGAGTTAAAAAAAAACATATAAGATTCAGAAATATGCATGAAATTTTTATTTGAATCGATACTACGGTCCATATAATTTAATGTTTGAAGATTATTTCATGCAAATATTGACCTTGACTGCGCCTCAAATGGTTCATCCGCTTAGTCCAATTTTGACCTACTCTTTCCAACATTTCGGCCGGTATCTCACGAATAAATGCTTTAATGTTGTTTCCAATGCGTCAATTGAAGCGGGCTTGTCTGTAAAGACATGAGATTTAACATAGCCCCAAAAAAACAGTCAAAAGGCGTTAAATCGCATGATCTAGGCGGCCAATTGACTGGTCCCGAACGAGAAATAACATGTTCACCGAACTCGCCTCTCAATAAATCCATTGTTGCGCGTGCTTTGTGGCATGTGGCACCGTCTTATTGAAAACACATGCCATGCAAGTCAAGCTCTTGCATTTTGGGCAAAACGAAGTTGGATATCATCTCACGGTAGGTCTCACCATTCACAGTTACGTTACGATTCGCATCATCTTTGAAGAAGTACGGTTCAATGATGCCACCAGCATACAAATCGCACCAAACTGTGACTTTTTCTGGATACATTGGTAGCTCTTGCATTGCTTCTGGCTGATATTCACTCCAAAATCGACAATTCTGCTTATTTACGTACCCATTGAGCCAAAAATTAGCTTCGTCGCTGAACACAATTTTTAGGTAAATGAACTTTCTTAACAGAGCACGCATTTTGATAACAAAATTCAATAATTTGCAAGCGTTGTTCGTTTGTAAGACGATTCATGGTTAAATTATAGTTATAGTTTGACAGTGGAACAAAACACGAAACGTGCGTCAGCTGTTTAAACCAATGTTGCCAAAAAGATAATAGCTAAAAAATAACCCGTTATCACCTTTGTAGTGGAACATTTGTAGGTCTAGTGATTTTCTTAAAATATATAGTTATTGATTACTTTACTCGTTAGCAAGATGACCAACAAATATTGTAATTTTTTAAGCGTAAAAGTTAATTTGTGAGAAAAAGATGTTTTTTGCCGTACAGCAAATTATTGATGTCAAGTGTCTCTTTTCAAAATTTTTTACAGAACGTTTTTATGTGGTTTTTTTAAATAATAAAAGCGCTGCAAAAACGTAAAAGATTTACGATCATGTAACCTGTTTCTTTAATTGCACATTTGCAGCTCGTTTTAATGGAAATAAAAACAGAAATTCACAAAAAATAAAAAAAGGATAAAAACTATTTAACAGAAAATAACATACAATAATAAAAACAAACATAAGAGTATTTGTTTTGTTTGCCTAAATTAAACGATTCGTAACTATAAGGTAACAAAAAAAAATACAACTGAAGCAGCAACTGCGACGGCATCCGTACTTGATTTGTTTTATTAAAAATGGTAGCAAATCGTATTTTTATTTAATGTTGTGTTCGTTCGCTTTCTTCTCTCTAAATATCAAGTAGCAATTGAAGGCAGAGTATGTTTGAAAGACAAAAAAAATTTTTGACAATTAACCTTAAGTAGTGATTATTTTAAACAATTTTAAACAATAAAAATAAATTAAATATTCTTTACATTTTGTTTTGTTAACATGTTAACGTTAAACAACTTTTACTCGCGCAATTACAACCATATATGTAATTCCATAATTAAAATTATTGGAAAATAATAACTGAAAATCACAAGCGATTTATAAATGATGCAAAATCATTATATCCTATATATTTAAACGTTTAACGTTGAATATGGCTAAAATATTGCATAGTATTAAAATCGAAATACCGCCTGCTGTTTAAAAAATTGTTGATGGTTAAAACGTATAAAAGCTCAAAAATATTTTAAGTTTTGAGGTTGAGTTTATTATCAGAAATCTAAGAAAATTAGTAATTTTCGGTTTGTACCACAAAATAATGACTCAAAGAAAGCCCAAGTATCAGGCATGTCACACGTTCCGATCAAAATGATTTTAATTTGGTATTAATCCATTCCGATGGATTTTGTATATTAATAAAAAATGCTGAATTTCCCCTTTTTAATTTAAAATGGCAACATTGGTTACTCCAAATTTAGAAACAGGGTAATCTTAATAAGAAAATAAACTAAAAGTAAATATAAAAACCGCAGAAAATAAAATTTTAAAGAACATCAATTCCACTTTTGATTTTAATTGTGTTCTCATTTCAAAGAAATTATTCGTTTGAGGAATTGAAACCACTTTCGTTCGGAATTGAGTTACTTCACATGCCTGTATACCTGAATTATTAATAAAAAAAACTTCATAGATTGCTACAGTTTCGCTTAGCTCATGCAAATAACAAAAGTTTAATACAAGATTTGATGTTGCATTGCAAGGACTAAGAACATATTACGTAAGTAAAATATGCAATTACTCTGCTAAAACGGAAAAGTCGAGTATCCTCCAAGTCACACTGGCTTAGTTTTGAAACATCAGTTGCTTCGTATTCGAAGAAAGTATTGTGTTTGATAATACCGCTGTGAATGTTTTGCACTACGGTTTGAAGGAATTAATTAATTCTGTGCTTCCAGCCAAGAAGTAAGGCTTAAGCAATTAAATTTATTCTTAGGAATAATGTTGATTTAAATTAATTAAAAAATAGTTTAAAAAAAGAAATTTAGTTTTATCATTTCTTAACTATAAATAAACATCAGAAAGGTTGGTTAGCTGGCTGGCAGGCAAAAACACAAATAACAACAATAAAAAATCAACATTCACATAAGGATGTATCGAATGTTTGCATCTATGAAAGCAGCCAAGTTTAGTTGTGCAACATGTGCTTCATTAGACACAAGCTGGAAGACCATTAGAGTTCCACTTAACTCGTTTGAAAAAATTTCTATTACAAACTTCTGCTTTTCTTTTCTAAAGTTGGTAACTATTGAGTTAATGTTTTTTTTATTTTTTGCTTTTATTGTTGGTTTGTTGCTTCTTTCTATTTCGCATTTAGTTGTAATAGTTATTTTGTGTTGTTTTTGCTCTTACTGTTGTAGCAAAGAAAATAAATAAAAGATCGAATCATGACAAGGTTTTCGTGCCTCCCAAATGAGATACAGAGTTCTTTGCTGTTGTTGCTTAAAAAGGCACGATATTTCTGCATATTTCAACAGGAAAATGTTGTAAATTTACTATAAAGCACGAAGTCTTAATAGAAAACCACGGATACGAACATGAAATCTCTTGTAAACTGCAAAAAAACCATAAAAAAACCAACGGCTAAAAATGAAAAATGTTTTAGTGTTGGCATTTTTCAAGAAAAACTATTTTTATAAAAATTAAAGATTCTAAATGTGCAAACATACATATGTATGTTTTCTTAAACATTAGCAAAAAATTTAAAACATATGTTTTACTAATTGCTTTTTCTAGAATGAAAAATATGTAAAAAATAATTTTTTTTTACAAGGTTAAGTTTATCACAAAAAAATATCTTTTAATTGTTAATAATTCATAAATAATTCAAGGATATTGACATGTCTTTGCCTTTATTTCCTTTATATTTAAACTAAATTCAAGGTTTTTTGGAAAGTAACTTATTCTGTTCAACTACAGTTGGTTCGCATATGTTTTTTTAGATTTTTTATATTTTTTATTTTATTTTATAAAGTGTTGTGCTGCTAAAGTCTTGTTGCTTGTTAATAATAAAATTTAATTAATGCCTTTTCGTGAAATGCCTGACATGCGACTATTTCAACAATGAAAATAAAACGTTTTGCAAATCATATCAGATTTTTCGTTTTTGTCATTCATTTTTTGTTTGTTTTAAGTCGTCAAAGATTAAATCAGTCATATAGACAGGTCAGGAGAAAATTTTGTAAGCAAATAAAAAAGAAACATCATATAAAGCAATTTTAAACTAAAATGTATTTGCTTTTTCATACGGGAAAAGAGTAACAAAAGTACTAACGTCAAATGACAGCAAACCAAGAAAAAAAGAACTTATAAAATGTTTTTTTTTTTTCTCATATTAAAATTGTAACAAAAAAGATCGAATGTTTGTAGAAGAAGAAAAAACTGGACTGAACCGTTAAAACAAACTTATTATGCAAACAATTTATATTGAGGGACTTTTCCTTGTCTTGCGTTCATTGTGTTAAGAAGTAACTAACTGAAAAAACTGGAAGCAATACAAAGAGTTAAAAAAGGGTCTTAACCAGCCAGGGTTTTAACCAGCTAAAGAAACTAAACAATGTTTTATATTTGAAATTTTTTGCTTTAGTTTACCTCTACTTTGCATACTCGTTCTGTAGATACAGTTTTTTCTCTTGTTTAAGTTTTTCTTCAATTGTTTAAACATGTTCATTTATTATTACACTCAACCACTTCTTTAATAAGGTAGACTTTTTATACTTTTATGCAAAATACAAACTAGAAAAACTAGAAAATAAAATACAAAAAATTCAATTTTTAACTGTTTTTAATTTGCTATATTTTATTTTCATAATATAATTTGATTAGTGGAATGAAAATTGGGCATTAAGGGCAGATATTTCACGCTAAGCGCAACATATTTACAGAGCTTTACACTTAGTTCGTGCAGAAAGTTATTTAAAGTTCAATGATAAAAGAATTGTTATTAGGTTTCTTTCTTGTTTTACTTAAAGTTTTGTCAGAATTGTATAATTAAATAATTATTGATTTACCATGGGTAAGAAATTTATGTTTGACTATTATCTAACTGTCACTTTATTAAGCGCATAGCTTTGCTAAAAATAATATTAAAGATTTTTTCATATTGTTTATTTTATGGCGTCTGAAACTCCAGTGGGAAGATAGATTTAAAAAAACCAAGACAAGCAAAATTTCTATGATATGAAATTACTTTAAATTACCCTGATTTTTTTTTTTAATTTCTGAAATTCTTTCAATGTAAATATATACCTTTTGTTAAATATATGAAGTTTTAATCAAGCAGCTTGCAGTATGATATTTGTGATTTTCTTCTTAACATACATCGTATGCGAAAGGTGCTTAGTAAGCCTCATTTAGCAAACATTTGTTATGCAATGCCAACATTTATATTCCTAACAAAAATGTTAAACTTTTTTTTGGCGATTTATTTTTTTTAACAGAAGTTTTTTGCTTAAATATTTTTTTCCTATACAAGTATTTTAACATTAAAACAAAGAGAAAATAGGTAAAAGGAATCGTTTGCTATAAAACCTCATGGTGCCATTTTCCAACTGTTTGCATTTTAAATGCAATGATTTCCTTTTTTCCTATTTCTATTATCTACCACTACTTTAATAATAACAAATACATTTATGCAGTTGCTGGCTGGTATTGTATTTTTTATTTTTCTATAAAAGTCATATAAGTTGGAACATATGCCTGCCTGCCAGCCGCATGCTTTGTCTGACTAAATATATATTTCGGTCTACGTTTTCTAATACAGTTTGGTACACTTTGTGTGTTTGTTTTTTACTAGCTATGTGTTTTTATATTTCTTGTACTTATCGCTTTTGGCTGTTGCTTACAGTCCACCTTTAAAATAATACAAACGTTTGATACAAAATATTTTAAAACAACTACATTTTTTGTTTATATTTTTAAAGTATTGTTTATTAAGGACTTCGTGATTTTTAAAATGATTGTTAATAGCAAAAAAATTCCATACAGCCATTTTAGTTAAAACAAGACACAATAACGACAACAGAATTGAAAGCTGGTCTAACATGGCAACCAATCGTTAACGCTCATCTATATACATACACTCCTCTACCAAACAAACAGCATTTTTTATTTGAGACTTGTCTTGTAAATTTGGTTTTCTAATAAGTGAGTTTTAGACCAAAAATTAAAGTCCATCAAAAAATCCAGTCATTATAGATTTAGAGTTGTAATCGGAGGAGTATTAGATGTTTCACTTTGTGGTATTTTTTTTTTTACTTTTTGCTCGTGTGTCGCGTTTCAAGAAAGGTTAACTAAGCAAAATTCGTATAAATATACAAAAAAGTCAGCAAAAATCAAACTTGTATAATTATGCTTTGCTTAAAATATGTACGAACATTTGGTGACAAATCTAACAAAAATCTTATTTTGCTTTAATTTGTTGTTTTTATTTCATTATAACTAAACTAAAAATATTTACTTTGAAATCTTTTTAAATCAATTTATTTTTTGTGTTTTATATGTGAAATTAGGGACCCGCATGTATAAATTAATCTGTTTAGAAAATTTATGGTCTGTGTATTTGTAATAAAAAGAATCCCGCATTTTTAAGATACATATTTTCAACTACAAAAAGACGAAAGATAACTTTATTAAAGTTGTCAGTTTTATGTTTTTTTTTTTTCATCTACATGATTTTTTGTCGAAAATGTTTTGCTTTTGTTTTGCAAAATTTAATTATATATTTTTTAAAAAATGAGTAATATAAGCATACAGAAGACATCAATCGAGCTGCAATGTTTGCAAGATAATGTCGGGTCTTTTATTGTCATTCATGTTAAGAAATAAATTACCTGTCTTATGTTCGAATAAAATTATTCTAGCCTTCTTTTTTTTCCCCAAAAGAATGTAATTTTGTAGTGGGGAGTATTTTTAAAAGCGGCTGCGTCAAGAAAAGACAAAATTATGGATGACTTTCATTGTTTTCATTGTTTATTTTAGGTAAAGGAACCATTCTACCTTAAGTTTTCTCCAATAGTAAGTGTTCATAAAATAAATTCAGTTCATTGCAACCGCAGCTTATTTTTTGCCATTGGAGCCACATAATTTTCCAGGCTGCTGGAGTCAAAATGGTAAACACGTTGACTACAAATCTGGTTGTTTCAGGGTTCAAATCCTGCGGCAATCAAAATACAAAAAATGTTTTTTTTTTCTGTTTACATATTCAAAATGAACATTAAAAAAAACGTGCAGTCTCCTTCGTCGGCACTTTCTCATAGCAGATTCGCCGGCGAAGTAAAATAACTATCTATCTTTCTCCTTTCACCACCTCTCATCTCATCTTTCCCTTTCCTAAAGAATGTAGCACGGTTACGAAAAATAACTAAATAGGTTTTAGTGCCGTAAGTGCTACTTCTCTTTAATAAAAAAAATGAAATCTATAAAGAAATATTGTCTTACAAAGTCTTTTAGATTAAGTGGTGGCCCAAGAAGCTTGAGAAATACAATAAAATTATAATTTTGGTATTATAAAAATATGTTGTATTTATTCTGATAGTATACAATTTTCATGTAAGATATATAAAAAGGAAAACTTTGCAGCAATAATTAACTTGGTTGAACACGATAGACTTAACATTGATGACTTCGTTGTTAAGGCCGTCGCTTTTTTATTCAAAAATACAACAGCTCATAAGCGGCCATAAGTCTTTTTATAATATATGAGACAGTAACAATTCTATGTCATGTATATAAATATCAAGTTTGCTTGATAAGGCATATTACAAACGCCGTTATAATTCTGAGTTATAATAATATAATTTTTAGTGCACTACATACTTGAATGTTAAGATAAATAGCAAGAACTCTACTCTAACCCAAATCTGTTACTCTTTGTGGACTGTCAAAACAGATCTTAAAGGACAATATCCGAACACAAACCTAACCCATGTGTTTCTAACCAAAGTTATGGATGAGGTCGCAAACTGTATGTATGCCCCATGTTTAAGGCTAAAGAAGATTGTTTTACCCTAAATTTGGCCGACCTGCAAAGTCATAAAATCTTGTTAAACAAAATATTTTATTTAGATACATAAATATATACCGCTGAAAGCAATTATTCGTTCGCCGATGTCTTGGTGTTATTCTTGTGATAAATTTATTCAATTACTTTCTCGGACAATATTTATCTTCTGGGCGCATAATTTAAAACAATTGTTTTATAATTAATATCATATAAGCAACACATGAAATTAAGACATTTTATAGTATAAAACATAATACAATCTTCCTAAAAAAATAATAATATTAAATATCTTAATTAATATTTTAAATTTGAATTAATAAATTTATAAAGCAAACAACATTTTTCTGGCTTCGAATATCTATTGCTTACTGATTATCTATGAAAATGGCGGCCTTCATTAAAAATACTTTTAATAATGTATGTTAAACTTTCGACATTTTATTACCTTTCTTAATATAATAAGCCACAAGTAACTGCTTCAATTAAATAAAATATTATTTTTTACCATTTGCTTTAAAATCGTGTGCTAGTAAGATTGCTTGCTCTTTAACAACTTTACGGTTGAAAGTATCTAAAGCAATTGATTGCGTGGCATCTATTCTCGACTGAACTCTAAACCTCAGAGGGGTCAATAAATTAATAAAAGAGTCTAGTTAGTTTACCGAGCCTAACGCCAAGAGTTTAAAACACTTAAAATCAAACTTTCTAGTTGTGTAAACCGCAGCTTTCCGTTACTAAAGGAAGTTATAGAATATTTACAATTACAACATTTACTGATAGCTGCTTCTTCCAAAAAAAAAAAAAATAATAATAAATAAATAAATAAAAAAAAAAACCAAAACTTATTATTATGTAGCATTTTGAAATGACCAAAAATAAAAATAATTTCATATTATATTAACAAACTGCGTTTGTTTGCAGTTTGTTTAAAATAACTTTTTATAATGAGCAGCCACGGCAACTCCATTAAATATAAATAACAGATTTTTAAACTTTTCGGTATTTAGGCATACCTACTACGAATTAAACAAAATTAAGAAATTAAAGTTGAAAACAACAACATCCAACTCGTTAGAAAGGCAATTAATATACAAAAAGCGACTTCATTAAAAATACAAAAGCCACAGAATTTCTTAGCTAACAAACCAATAAATCAATATAAAATAACAAACTTTTTGGAGATCTTATTGATTGTTTGGGTAGCCACACACGCAATTTAAAATAAAGTAAATAAAACAACCACAATATTTTCTTTTGCTGAAACCTAAATAGGTATATCTCATTATTTCCAAATGAAAAATCTTGGGAACATAAAAAACAACCACAAGCAGAAAATACCGCCGCTTTTTTGCTTTTTATTTAACTAAATTTTTTAGGTACAAGAAAATATCACTTAAGATAAAAACCATTTTTTAAAGTGCAGTAACACTAAAGGAACTTGGAAATAAGATATAATAAAATTATGATAAGGAAAAATCATCTTCCGCCGCATATAAATAAAATAAACAGCAACAACAGCATACTGTAAAAATCTCAAAACCGACTTCTGAGGAAAATAATTTGCTTTTCTTGCAATAATGAGAACCAAAAAGCAAGCCAATAATAAAAATATAACTGAAATAGTCACAGAAGTGTTATTGAAAAGTACCCACTTGTGCGCAAATATAGTGTGCAAACGATAAACACTTCAGAGCGGCCATTAAAATCAAAGAAAAGTCAAATATACATTATGGTGGCACAAATGTGAGAGCATAAATAACTACAAAGAAAATTATATGAGCCATCCATGCACATACACAGTTATGCCTAAAACTAACAACAACAAAAACTAAAATTATTATGAGAACAAAATTCATCTACTCTTTAAAAATCCTGAGAATGAGTGGAAGAGTACTAAACATCTTTTTTGAGTGTGTTTTTTGTTTTTGTAAAGACTTAAAAAGAGAAAGAGTAAATAAATATTAACCAGCTTATAGTATTATTTAGAAATTGTATATTGCCAGCAATAAATAATGGCGGTGGCTAGAAGATTTATAACCCAACCTCCTCTTTATAACAATACCATTATCGCTCATTTGTTATTACTAAATAATTGTGTGTTTATCAAATAGTTTAACTTGCAAGACTCCAGTTTTTGGCCATCCCTTTTTTAAAATGAGTCTTTTTTTACATGTACGATTTGGAGAAACCATAAATAAGAGTTACTTTAGTGAGAAAACATGTAGGTATGATTTATTTCAATAATTCTAAATAGTAACCAAACAAGTGAACTTAAAACCACTCAAGTTTTTTCTTTGAAATGTGTGCCACCAACACATGTATATTCCATATGAGAATATGAAAACAAAACATAAAATTCCTTTACATAAAAAATGAAAGGAATAGGTACAGTGTTTAATAGAGAAACCAAAATTGAGTAAGAATATATTATAGAAAACATTGGTAAAAAGACCAAAGTGCTTTAATATACGCTGTTAAATTTGGGCACATTGAAAATGTGTAACAAATTTATTAATTATTCGAGGTAAAAATCTAATCGAGTTTCCCTACAACGAATCTCTAATGGTCCAAAATGTTACTTCAATATATAGAAATTTCATAACACAGCACTACCTATTCCATTTTTCCCAATGTAGATATTTTCAATGGAGTATGCGCTTGAGATTTATTTTAAATCATTCAAAAAGTCAAATTTACATTTTTAAAATTGTTTGATTCACTGCCGGGAATTACACTAGGACTAACGAGATGAAAAAACATTAACATTAAAACGAAATAAACTAATAACAGACGGCTACAGAGAAATTCGAACTTGGTAAAATAGTGATATATTTATCCCTTTGGACAAACGTCAGGGTTCTTTTGAATGCAAACTTCACTGTGACACATTTAAAATTCACTATTTCTTACCCTGTTACACTAGCTAAACTTGATCATGCGGTCTTTTGCTTCCTAAACATGCTCTATGCAATGCCATCCACACAACACTACTACGTGTTACTTCAGCGAGACACGAACTATTTGATACCTGTTTTTATTCAGACCACTACATTGTTGCCCTAGAGATCCCAACTCATAACCTTTTTCCTCTGTTCACATCAAAGCCAGTCAGTCCCGTTTTATCCAACTTAGTTATAACTGCCATACACTAGTCCTTTTTTTCTTATTATAAGGTGCCTTGTCAATAATCTGCGACTCTAATATAAAATATACGCCCTCACCAACTTATTTGCCATGGCTTCAAATAACTTTTGTCTTTTACCTTCAAACTTAGACTCTGATAGTTTTGTACTGCTAAAAACTATTACTTGTTTTTGCACGCATTTTCGATAGCTCGAACCCATGAAGCAAGCGATCTTCTGTTTTACCACAAGCAGTTAAAGTTAGTTTTGGAGTTTAGCAAGGACTTTTATAATAAATAAAGGCAGTCACAGCCTATTAAATGTTAATCATATTCAAAAAAAGATTATAGTGCAACATCGACATCATAATAAACTTGCAAATATAAATAATTAACAAATTTGCAATCCTAGTAGGTATTTTACTTGAAATACTAAACGGAAAAATATGACAGATTGCTTCTAAGTCTTAGTATTAGAATTCCAAGTGAGTTATCAAACTAAGCAGAATAAGTAATCTTAAATATATTTACAAATTTGAACAGAGTAATTAGCTTAACATAAAAAAAAATTATATTAAATACCAAAAATCCTAGCTTTAATAAATATTTGTAAAAATATATTAAATTGTGTACTTAAATGATCCTTAAACTAAGAAACAAATTGGTAAGCAATTGCCTCTTTAAAAAAAACATTGTTTATAAACATCATTCCCTTAGCAAAAATTTATAACATAAACATTTTATATTTGTTGAACATCCATCCATACCCAAGCGTAAGCAAGGAAAGAACAACTCACACATAAAAGAGATGAATTACTTATTTTTACGGCGAATTGAATTTACGACGGCCATATTTTTTAGTGGCTGGCAGTAAAAAGAAAAAACTGAGAATGAGACACCTTCATTGACTTATTCATTCATAATTATTGCTTGTTGCTGAGAATGTAGACATTTTTATTAGTATTAATAAAAACGGCAGACTTTCAAGTTTTGTTTACAATTTTTAGATCACTAAATTCTTAAATATTTACTTTTAAAAAAATATATAAAAAGTATCATTCATGCCTTAATATGAACATAAAAAGAGTAAAGTGATGACGTGTATTTTTTAAAAACCGTGCCTATTAAAAAGCAACAAATAAAGAAACGTTTTAACATGACTTTATGCGATTAAAATATCTTCGCTGAAGCCGCCGGTATAATTTTAGTGTTGTTTTAAGAATTTTAATTAAATGTTGCATCTGAATTTATGATTTTTTTTTTTTTCTAATAAAATGTTAATTGTTTAGTGATTATTTTTTCCACAAATCTCGGTTATACATACATATACCTATGCGATTTTACTAAAAATTTATTGCTAGTTAAAATAAAGATTTTCATATCTGCGCATGATCATTAATTTAGTTTTATTTTGCTACATGATTTTATTTGCAACACAAGAAATTTAAATTTTATGGAGCGCTATGAAGAAGTAAAACAACAAAACAAAGTTGTGAAAATGTTGTTCAATTTGCGTCTGAATTGTTAATGCTTTATTGCCTTTCGGGTTGCTTAATTTATAAAATTTTACACAAACGCGACCATGAATTTCAAAAAAGAGAAAAATGCATAGAAGAAACTTAACTGAGTCCGAATTTTGAAGGGAAGACAAATGAAAAAAGAATTAAAGTAAACACAAAAGCAAATATACACAGAAAACAAGGAAAAATTGTCAAAGAAAAACTACCAAAATAAAAAGTTAAAAAATTAAATGAAAAAAATAAACACTAAAATACTTTTTTTGCCACATATCTAAATGTTTTTGTTGACAAATGTGGTGCTAACTGTTCAAAAAAATGCTTAATAATTGAAAAATCATACATCTTAATTTTCACAACTTTATTGCCATGAAGGAACTTAAAGTAAAATTAGTAAAAGCTTACCTGCAGAAGCAACTTAGGATGTAGTTCCGTAGTTATTTGACTGACCAAAAATGTTACACTCAGTTTGGGAAAAATCTTTAATTTTTCAACCTGGTCGATATGTGTACCCCATCCATTCACATTCATTAGCTTTGATATCTTAAGTAAACTAATCACATTTGCCGAAAAAGCGAAATGTATGAAATAAGTACAACAAGTAGGGTGTTTTTCTAGCAAAAGGTAGTTAAACATACAAACTTTTAGTCATTAATTTTGACCATGTCATTTTAGGCTTGTGAACTAAGACCTGACCTTAATTTTAAGATCTGCAAAATTAAGATTCGAACAACTTTGTCGTTCCTTTCATTGTAATCAAACGCCACCCATTTTGCGCCTTTTTGTTTTCTTAAATAACTCGTGTCGTTATTTTTTATCACTTAATTTTCTTTCAAAATTTTGCTTTATTGTACAGATATAAGTGAAAGATAAAATTAGAGAAGAATTTAAAAATAGTTAATGTTTTAATAAAAATGCACATTAGAGGTGTGAGTAAGACGAAAAACTTAAAAAATTTTGTATGTTATTTATTTATGCTAAATTGATTATAATTTTGATTATTACTAAGTTTACTGCAACAACTAATCCATGCTAAAAATGCCACACTTTGCCTTTTTAATATTTACAACACTCTTAAAATATAAAACACCACACTTAGGCACGTATATCGATTAGACCGCCTATTTTTAGAGAAAAAAGTCCTTTACAAAATGCTTCAACAGTAAAAGAATTATTTGTTTTAAATATATAATTGAGTAAAAAAAGAATACCTAGAACAAATTGAGTAATTTCAATTAAATAGTTTTTTTTTATTTGTTTGCTTAAGTTAATAATTATAATGACTGTTCATTAAAACACCTAATAAAAAATATGTGTCCATCAGTTGCAAGCAATCCTCTTTCCCTAATAGTCAGCGAATGATACAACCAAAAGCCACACGAATTTAAACATGTTTACTTTTTTAGAATATTAATTTTATTGCATGTCCACATTTATTTATTTTTATATTTTTTTATTTAATAAATTCCTTAAACAACTATAAAAATGAAGCAAGAAAAATTCAATGTCAATTGTTGTGTTAAAATTTTTTTTATTTAAAAAAATGAACATTTACAATATATATGTATGTTTGCGTGTGTGTTCGTTACTTTAACGATTTTTTAATAATTTTTTTTTAAACACTTTTTTTGTAACTCTACTTTTTTTACGTGTGTTCATTGTGGTTGGCTTATTGTACCTCTTCTTTAAATTGTTGGTAAATAATAATAAAGACATTCTTTGTATTGAAATGTGTGATAAGAATTTTTTAAATCTTTATTAATACATCTTCTTAGAATATTTTTTTTGCAAACTCAAATGTTACACCTACCAAAAAAATGTTTGTAAAAACTTCAACAGCAAATTACAGAGAAATTATTTGTGCTTGAACTTTCTTTCAAAGCTTGATTGTTTATGCTCAAACTTTCGTGTCTAGTTTCATTAAGTTTATAAAAGATGGCGTTATTAAGTAACCTTAATTTTTATTCACATATCTTTTATTAATTTTTAAATTCCAACAGACTTATTGGTTCTTATGTGTTTTATTCTTCATAATTTTTAAGCGAGAGCTTTTGCGTACACTTAGATAAATACTGAGATAAAAAGAAATTATTTATAAATAAAAATGCACAAGTACATTAAAACAAAATTTCAGACTTAATTAAAAAAAAAAAAATATGTGTAGCAGTAATAAATATGTTGGCTAAATTACGAGAGTAGAGTAGTGAAACTTACTGAAAACCACATGCAAGGTACTTTTATTTTACTAGGTAATAGCGTCTCTACAACAAATACAACATTTTTAAAAACAACATGGCATTTTATTGTTGCTTTGTAAGTGGAAATGTCGAAAATAGAAAAAAATATAAGATAATTGCTTTAAAAACAAACATTAGTGTTTTTTTGAAATTCATAAGCAAAAGTTGTAAAATATAAACAACTTTTTACATGTCCAACTACAAACCGGCTGGGCGGACGACACTACCTAGTAAAATAAATGTACCTTGACAACATCGGTCTGTTTTTGTTATTTGTAACTATACTCTTCATATTTATTTTATACCACAAATAAGCTAACAATAGAATAAAACTTCTTTTATTCGCTTCTTAGAGGTTTTACGCAGAATTTGCAATAAAAACGTCTCATATTATTCAAGCCGAGTCAATTACCAGGTGGCAGCGTAGGCGAATTCAGTATTTTTTGCTGGTATATTTTACTGTTAAACTGCATATATAAAAAATATACACATATTTTTTATATATGGAGTTTGACACTGATGTATATCAGCAAAAAATACTGAATTTGCCAACGCTGCCACCTGGTTATTGATTCGCCTTGATATTATTCATCAAGAATTAAACTTTTCTTACCTACTCGTAGCTCACAAAGATGGTTGCATCACTTGAAAAAGAGATGAAATGTTACAGAGTACTTTTATTGGCAGCCAAGCTAATTTTGAGTTCTTAAATGAACAAAAATTAAATTAACATAAATAAATGTTTAGAGATAATCACTCATAGAGACACACAAAGAAAAACTAAATATATTTGCCACATGGTTAACATGCTTTGCTGCATTTGATAATCTTTTGCAAAAAACAATAACATAAAATAAAAAAAAAAACTAAGACTCTTCTATTTAAATTCTCGAAGTATATACTGTTTTTAATTGATAGATTGAAACGGAGAACGCTTTTAACAGATCTGTATGACATTCAACTAGTATCGGAATTATACAGTCTAAATACTATAAATAAAAAAAATTTATTCATTCTATTTCTTTCAGTGTTTTTATTGCTGACTCTGTTTTATAAATATATTTTCTTTGTTTCCCTTTATAGGTCTCTTTTTTACACATACAAACAATATAATTATTAAGTTATTATATGTTACTGGGTGGATTTTTTTCTTTAAATGCTATTGTACAACAAAAGTGTTTTAAATGGGGTTTTATAAGATCAAAAACACACGCATGGTAAAGAATCTAAAATCCTCTTTTAAATATTAAATATAATATTAAATATTCTTTTTTCCCCAAGTTAACAAAAGCGTGCAACAAACACGCACACGGGGTTTCTCTGAATGAAATAAACACACTTTGGGGCATATAAAGTATAACCGAATAAACAAACAACCTGGCTGATGGTAAAATGTTTAATAATGATAAAAAACTACGATTTTGGATTGTTGAATAGAGTGTGGAATTAAACTTATGCTTTATTTCTTAGTAAATGCAAATAATTCATAAACGTTATGACATTTTGGTGAAATTAATAAGTTTATTGAATTAAATTTTTTATTTATTATTTTTTTTAATATTTGGACAGCTGGTTGATTTTTGTGTTTTTTCATCCTTTAGCCAGTGTAAAGTGTTTTGCGATTTGTGGAAAAAAATAAAAAAAGTTCAGGCATTTGTATGTTTTTTTAGTGGCATACTAACTGATTTTTTGAATTTGTTTTTTACACAAAATATGTAAAGTTATTTTTAGTTCACAATTCTTTTGTTTGAAATTACATACAAATAGTTTTACACAACGAGTTTTTAAATTGTTGAGTATTAACTTTTACTCCTGTAAGTGTGTTAAACATACTAACAGCTAAAACATCCTTCTTTTCACGCACACATAGTTAAAACAAACAAACAATTTTTACATACAAGGATACAGTAATTTAAAGGAGGTTTGATTGTGGAGGTAGTATGTTGGTTTATTTTTCGGTTTTCTTTGTTGTTGTTACTGGCCTTAAAAACCCGGAGAAACACAATAAATCAAATTAAATTTATACGCTTTCATCTGCTGAACTTGCAATATATAAGCATTTTATGTTAAACCGAAATTCAGACTCCCCCTGCTGGTTGTGCTTCACCTTCTTTGCCTTTGTTAAGTGTACTAATATCAGCCAGCTGAAGTAGAAACTGGGTAATTGTGCTATGTATTATTTTATCGTTATTTTTGTTTTAGTATGTTGCTATTGTATATAAAGAAAGAAGCACAAAACACAAAAAATCAGAAAATCAATAAAAGGGCCCTTTAAGAAACGTTAAAAATAAATAAAATGCGGCCTCATTCCTTTTTGAGTTTGCTCCCTTTTTACATAGATGTACTAACAAACTTTTAAGAGAACTTAAGTGATAATAATGACAAAGATTTAGAGAATTTTTGTTGTTAAAATTACTTTTGGCATACATTTTATATTAAAAGGGTAAGAGTATGTGGCATTTAACTTCAATTTCAATTATAAATTTTCTAAGTTATTTAAAGTTGAAAAGTGTTTAATTTCTAATTAAAGCCCATTACTAAATCTGTTAGAATCAGTTTGTTAAAAATAGATGTTCTTTTTTTTTCTTTTTGAAGCAACAGAAAAGTTTTTGAGAAAATCCGTCACTAGGTTTTTTTTTTTATAACTACTGAATGCCGAAATACATTTTGGTATATAAATAAATTTAAAAAAATTTAACTTATAATGTCACCAAATATTTGTTACTGAAATTAAAAAACCGCAAAGACATTTAACAGAAGTCACTTGAAGTTTATCGCCCCATTGTATATAAATATATACAGCATTGGCTCCTCCCATTCAGAACTCGAAAAAGTGGTTAGTTACCTACTTCATTATATTTTGTAATATTTGTATGAGAAAGGTAACAGTTGCAACTATATGACTGCATTGACCACGGCTTTTAATGTGGTGTGTGATATTATCAATATTGATATCTTGGGAAGAGGAAAACTAATAAACGAAGGAATTTTCGTATGCTATATTAAAGCATAAAATCGCGTTCATACTTGTACATCTACGATGGTAAAAATACACGATGTACGTTTTGAATTCATCTGCCTTGTATTCTATATCTAAATCCTGGAGAATTTTGTTTGCTCGAAGGAGAAATTTTGTAGTGAGGATATTTTATTTAAAGAGCTTGAAATAATTTACTTTGCAAACAGTTCCAAAAATTAAGAGAATCTGCAGATAAAGTTTTTTGAGCTAAAAGAATAAAATATTAAAGACCATAAAAAATACTTTGCTATATTTTTGTTTATTTACCGTCCCTCGTACTAAAATCTATTTGATGTAAAGTCTAACATTTTAAAACAGCTTTTAGAAATACGAAATTTTGATTCTGAACAACAATCAACATCAGATTATATTAAATAATTAATTAATCGATTGTTTTTAAAATTTATTTAAATCCAACCAAAAATTTATACCTAAAATGCTCTTTGTAAGTCCTACCAAAATTATAAAATGTTTTTAAGGGTTTTCAATTTAACGACAAAGTTGCTAAAGTTTAAAGTCTAGTCCGTAATCGAAATTTTTAATTAGAAAAAGATGTCCTCAATCTTCCGGTAACGAGAAATTTAAAATGATTATCATTATTTAAAAAATAAAGCGAATTTAATTTTCAAATTATTTTATTGCTATTGTTTTATTATTTATTTCAAATTATTGAACTTGTAATGGTAAAGTTTTTATAGTAAATAGATAAAACAAAAAATACGTGCACAATAGTGTAGTGTAGTGTCGAAAGATATAACTAAGGTAGGTTGATAAATTCATTTATAAAAGCCAGAGACATCATAATGAAAAATCTGCATAGACAGATTTCTTAATATCAATTAAAACAAATAATTATTGAAATATTTTTTCTGTTAACCAAAATTTTTTATCTTTTTCATGTATTATTTATTGTTAATTTTAGTTTCATTAGCCATTATTTGCATAAAAATCGGAAATTCTCAGCAATGCGATTATCTTTTTTTCTCACTTTACACCGAAATGTCAGGAAATTTTAAATCCTTATACCTTTGAAGCTCAGTTGTTTAATCGTTTCCCAAATTGTGTTATAGAATTGAATA